>DF240627.1:0-12565 GCA_000507305.1 Breviolum minutum Mf 1.05b.01 | reverse complement strand
GGGGGCCGGAGGCCGCCATCATACATATATACATGTTTTGTCTCAAGTATTGGAGCAGCATCCAACCTGGTCCAATTGCCAGGAATGCGCACAGCCGTACCAGGGAAATCGATGGAGTACAAGTCTTCAACGATTTCAGGCATGTGAAAAAACGCGTCTCGCAAGCTATCATAGCTATCCTGCCTCCTTTTGGTTGGAACATGACCCCATAATAAAGATGTTAAGATGATTCAAGCGGGTAGATATATGGTATCCAAATTTGCTGCCCATTGTGCCATACTCTTCTTTTTGTTGTTTGGTGAGGTTGCTTGACTTGAAAGATTCATATTGGGTGCTTGACTTCCACCAAAACCATCCCCAAGTTACCAACCATGGGGCTCCTAGGCCAAAATCCATCCATGATGACCGTTCCAAGTTGTTTCTCCATGTTGTTTTCCTCGTTTTCCCTTTCTTTTGATGCGATCCCCCAACAAAAAAAATACCCCTTGTTCCGATATCCACGATGTTTTTTTGTTTCCATGTCCAGGATAGCCAAGGAGAACAGCAAGAGCTTTCGCGACTCGGTCGAAGTTTATTCTGGTGACCTTGTGATGGATCGAGAGTGACGGACAGATCTTCCCAGACATGACGATTCAGTGAAGGATTTTTCGTTGACAATGATTGATAACCCCCCTGAAAAGTAACATATCCCCTGAAAAATGATGCTTGGAAGATGTAATTTCTTTTTGGCATGGCCTAGTTTAAGGGGACATCTTATGCAAGTAGGCTACTTCACTGTCAAGTTCCTTGTAGATACACTACTCCCAAGAGGAGATGATGCATCCAAAGAACTTCCAGGTGATGAGTATACCAAAGAGAATCAAAAGCACAGTTAAAGGTAGTTTTGGGCAGTTTGCTAGTGGTTTGCGTGACAAATGATTAGTGACCCGGAATCCTATCCCCATATCCATTTGCTGAGCTTATCTGAGGCATGCATTGTCATTCTATCCAAACCTGGCTTCTATCCGAGGAGCCCAACTTTGGTGTTGGTGCGTTTTAAGTCCTTTTTGTTCATTGTGACATCCTAATTATCCAACGGTCGAATCTCCTTCAAGGACCAGGTTGGGTCATTTTCACTGCTTCGGATGCCAACACCACGTACTGTAGAAGGCATTGCCACAATTTTGATAACGGGACCACAGAAACTAGCAAGAAGGACAGCTGCAGCTACGGCTAATGTATTTGATTTCAGATGGAAACAGTTTTCGTTGACGGAAGACCCCAGAGCATATGGTTTGGAAATGTTTGGAAAATGGGCAGCATATTCAAGGTCGGTGTTTTTGTGTTATTTATATACAGGTAATTATGGCTGATATCCAGACGCATGGTTGGAGGACTAGATATGGCTAAATCTATAGTTCCTTTGATACCCCAAATTTAAGACCAATACCGTTGAGTACAGTACATACATTGAGATTCATAGATGTATTTTTTACACATGCAAAATTTTCCATTTGTACCTTGGGTTTTTCGATGGATTTTCCGCTGCCAGTTTCCACACCCAAGGGTCACCCGTTTAGTTTCAATGATGGAGACGAGTCCCGTCATTTCAATGTGCCTTGGATGCAATTAATTTTACATCACTCATGGTGAACTTATGAAAATTGAACGAAAGAAAGCCCAAGGACAGAAGAACCATTATGTATAAGGAGCTGTGTGCAAGTTTTTAATGTGATGTGAATTTCCACAAAAGGGTTGGTCTTGTTTGAGGCAGATCTTTATCGACCTCCAAGTCTTCAAGTAGATTCTTGATATTCCTAGATCTAAGGTGTACCCCAAAATGGCTACGGATAATATGCTCCCCAATACTAGGTTTGCAGCAAATTTTGCTGCCAGGCTAGATTCAGGGAGTAAAACCTTTTGAGTGGTACAAAGTCCTAAGCTCCTACCAATCAATTCGTTGGAGGTAAACCTGACGTCGGCCAGGTTTGCCAGTTGAAAATCCCAATTTGTTTCGCAACTTAGCAGCCCCAGGTCAGCTGCGCCAAAGACGTGCCGCGCGTTGGTGGCTTCCGCAACGTTTCTCCTTGGGGTGGGTAGGAGGAAGTTGCCACATGGATCGGATGCAAATCATTGGATGCATTGGTGGTGAAATCCATGGCCTTTTTGAACGTTGAGATTTTCTCGGTATGTAACATACAGAGGTGACAACTGACAAGATGATAGGAATATTTTGGGGGAAGAACCATGGTCCAAGACAAAGAAAGATTTAAAATGAGAAGAGGAATACGTCCAGGTGATGCAAAGTGCCTTTTTTTATCCCCTAGTTGGGGTTCACTTAACCTTCGAATAAGGTAGCCCAGATTTGATACGTCCTGACACACACCATGACTTACCTGTAAAATCTGAAATTAAATGGCTAAACGATTTTGCCGGAAACCGGGATTGAATAGGTCTTAGAGATATCCCTAAAAAGGACCCAGGAAAAATATGCACCAAATGAGGGAATTGCCTTGGCACATCAGATGTGGTGTTTGCAGTGGCCGAGTTACCTGAGGTTATTCTTGGTGTGTACGGCCTTAGCATGGTTTGGACACTTGGATTTATTGGGATGTATGCCATCTTTCAGGTTCAAATTTAATATGAGTGCTGGCAAAAAACGTAGGCGAAGTAACATGAATCCTCTCATGTTCCTTACTATGGGGCGGTATGATTCTTGTGAATCCTCTCCTATTTAACCTGTACAACCTTTAGCAAAAGTGACAAGGAGTGGATCGAGATGGCCTGACTTGAGAAGATGTGCGATCCAAGATGACCATGTTTCAACATGTGTGCCATGTTTCAACGTTGCGTGCTGTCACCATACCCAGGACATCACAGACTTCCCGTTCAACCTTTGGCCGAAGTTCGGCGTTTGGGTGCAGGAACTTTCTTTGGCCAGCTTTATTTTTCATAGGGTTTTTTTTGTATGTTTTTGTTGCGCCATGAAAACTTGATATCTCAAGTTATTCCTAAAAAGTACATTCCCTGAAACTGGCAGTTCGCTTCTGAAAATAGGCCATCCCAAAATGGAAACTAGGATTCCAACCATCAATTTTCAGGGGTAAGATGTTGTTTTCAGGGAGTGTATGACCTTGCCAATCTTTATCAATCTTTAGATTTGGAGAGGTCTTTCAGATGATCTTAGAAGGACCAATTGGTATCCAATTGGCACTTCTCTAAGCTTCTTGTATCAAGGATTAGAAAGGCAATTTTGAGAATGGATTGAAGTATAGGATGATTATAGGATGGTATGCGTAAATTGAATATTATATTGAATTACTTCAATATATACATATATATATACAGTATACACTATGCATATACCATTGTAACCTATTATTGCATTGGTAGATGGATAAATAGTTATGCAGGTAGAAATCTCAAGGTGCACATCAGATCACATCAACACCATCCAACACCTTATTCCGAAAACATGGTCACATCCGCCCTTCAGGACGTCCCAGATGTAGCATGCATCTTGACTGCATCAATGGTAGCAACGTGGAGAAAATGAGACGCGCTAGGGATTCTTCCCATGAAAAATCCCCTCCTGGGTCATCCAATGGCTAACACCCTGGAAAATTTTCACGGCTGGAACCCCAACGCCATGGAGGTGGACGGACAAGATGATCTTCCTTTTTCAATTATGTGATTTTTAGCTTCCAGCCCTTCATTTTCCAGGGTTGTGCTTTCAATATCTTTCAATTCGTCTGGGCAATGCCAGACCCGCAGGTCTGGGAAGTCATGTCAGCAGACGCATTGCTGTGCTCAGATGCACGATCGCTGTTTTCAGCATCTTGGTGAAGACTCAGGGTTCATGCACCGTGTGTTTATTGTCAATGAAGGAAGATAATTGTTGGTGGATGTCTTTCCAAAAATCCGAGTGTGTTGAGGATGAGAGGTGATAAAGAGATGGCAAAAATGTACACAGCAGTGAGGAGACTTCTAGACTAACGAAAACCTTGAAACGTTTGGAATGCCAACGTTCCAAGAAGGAACTTCAGACTGCAAGTTGTACAGATTCATTGCTTCAATTGATGGTTGAAATCCGGCAACTCCAAGAAGGTATGCAAGTCATCGGGTAAAATGTAAAGCACCTGTAACTGGTTTCTTGCTGGATGGAAAACCCATCAGTAGTGCCAACCAAGTCATAGAAAAACACAGATCCATAGGTCACAAGGGTGCAGGGAAATCGGTGCTTAGATTAGATTAGATGAAAAGATCTTGTTGTGACACTATGGAACGTCCTTTACATCCAGCAAGTTGTCTTTGCATTGGCATGTGACGTCATGTGACAGTGCCAGAGGGTTATAAACCTCCAGAAGGAATGAGCGAATCATTCCTTAGCTGTGCAACATCGTTGAAGCATACACCACACTGCAGAATCGTAAATGCGCTGGAACTTCCAAAAGAAATCACAATATATAAGCCAAAGTTTCTGATTCACTGGGAGTGACAACGATCATCAAAAGAATCATTGGTGTTCAGCTGGTTTCAGCATAGTTTCCACGTTACATCACATATCTTACATATTTACATGTTTTACACCTTCCATGATTTATTGCTCCTTAGCCTTACAAAACATTTGTGGCACATGACGTACATGCCAGTTGGGTAAACCTGAATGCTGAGGCAAGTCGCTGACTCCAGTTTCTGCCGGCCCAGTTGTTCCCCTAGCAGACCCTTGGCGGGGAGACATGATGGTCACTGACAGTTGATGGTCTAAGAGGTTGTCCTGTTCAATATTTCCTTGGGTCAAGTGGAAGCAGTTCGGAAGAAGCAAAAAGAGTTTGTAAAAAGGATTTTTTTCGCCAAGAATCTTCCAGGATCAAATTGTTTTAGAGCTCTTTCTCAGCATTCGAATCACAGGATGGAGCTGCCATGAGCCTTTTGCGCATCCATTGGCAAAGGCGTTTTAAAGAAAGGGATTGGGGTTGGGTTGGGTTGGAAAAACCAGTTGCATAAACGTTAAACATCCTGGAATACATAACATATGTATATTAATATATTACAATATATACCACATACACATAATGCAAGATCCATGAATATCGTCAGATGATGTTCCTATCAGATAGTCCAACTCACAGGTCCATGTTGAAAGTATTCCAGTACTGTTCATGGTTCAGAAATCCCAAGGCCAACCACCTGGGATGGTGCTAAAACCTTGTAAAAGATGGGATTAACTACCAACCTCAACTGGTTTTCTCGCCGGATTTCTGAACCATCAACAGTAGGGTTGTAACGATGGGTAGAACACCCCATTGATATGTTGCTTCTTCGAGGTGAAAGGAGTGCGGCATGTTTTTCGCCGAAGGTGTGTGTAAAGTGGTATGTAGTTTTGCACTAAAAAAAGGGCATCAGTGAGTATATTGTCTATACAGATAAGTATGTATAGCGGTTTACCCTAAGGTATGTATTATATATGGGTGTTTCCAAAAATAGGGGTACCCCAAAATGGATGGTTTATAATGGAAAACCCTATTACAATGGATGATTTGGGGGTACCATTATTTTCGGAAACACCTATGTACTACTTTAAGTCAGTTCCTGGTTTAGCCAGCATTCTTTTCATCTTCCGCCAACAACTGGCCCGAAATTAATTTGGTCACAGCCATTGCATTGACCACAGCCAGTGAATCTCAAACGACGAGTGGTTGAGTGCAATGTTTTCCAAGTTGCGAGATTGAGTAAGGTTTCGGGATGGATATTTCTACTTTGACTCCTGTTCCATATGAATGTATGAGTCCTTTATAGTGTTTTAGCATCCGCATTCACAGAAATGATGGATCCAACTGCTTCCAACTGGACATTCAAGGCTACCACATCATGGTTTGGAGACGTTTTTGATCAAAGCTGGGAATAATGCGAATCTGCCTTCAAAGTCGGCAAATCAATCGTTTTCTACGGTTGATTTGAGGCTCGACATACAGAAGAGTGGCCTGATGTCGTTGCTGTTTGTTCGGCTGGCATGGTACTGGTGGAGAGGGTTTCTCGTCATTCCATCGGGGATGGGAAAGTCAGACCGGTGGCAGGAAGCGGGTGCTGTGGAGATGTTCCGGAAGTTGAAAGGGTAACGCAAGTTGCATGAAAACCACTCGCAGATTGTAGACAAACACCCCTTTGATTCCCTTATTTTGGATGGTTTCCCAGAAGAGTGAGAATGCCACTAATATGACACTAATGTTCATACTCTTACTGTGACAAGAGTCTTGAGTCTGAAGTTTTAACAGATATTTAAGTTGGATGTCTTCATACATACCTTTGTGAATTCTGAACGTTGAAAAAGCTCTCAGGAAGCTTTTCAGCAGAAGTACAACGCGACTTGCGACCAGTACTGTCAAAAAGGTGCTGGACCCTCCGTTCGCCCCATGGTGACAGGTTTAAGCAGGAAAAAAGAACCCAACCTGAAGCCGCAATCAAGGTGCACTAATGTGTGAATGAATGCTTGACAACCACCAGCTGTCAAAAACAGAATGGTGGTCATAACGAACATAGAGTAAGTAGGGATCCTGGTGATAATGATGATGGCTCTTAAAATGGTGAGGACTGGTACGGAGAAGATGCAAGATAGTGAGATATTTAAGCAGGGCCGAAAGGTCTCCGGAAGTCATGGTTCAGGCAAAACAAAGAAGGTCCAGGTGTCACTTCGCCAATGCAATTTACTTGAAATAAGTGGATAAGAATTTCTGTTGGTGGAATGATCTCTACCATTTCAGCAGATAAAGAGTAGTGATTACATGGTTGAAACTTGAAATTGAAAGTAGAGATATGCAATTAAATTGTTGTTCATTAGTGTTTTGGATGGACGAATATCACTATTCGCTGAGGAGCATGGATGTTTGGACTCCATGGTAGAGGCACCACGACACAAGGGAGACAAAATGAACCCAAGTGGCGGAAGCATGAATTACGAGTGTATATCATTGTATGTCCTTTTTTTGGATGATGTTTCTTCGAGGTTGGGCATGATTTTTTGGACTTCCATCTTCAGCAGTCAATTTCTGAAATGTGCGTGGGAAGATTGGTTCGATTCAAAGCAAACCATCTCCCTGTGGTTTACCCTTCCTCCCATACTCATGCATGTGGAAAAGTGGAAAAGAATGAAGCCAGATCTTGAAGCCAAGTTCCAACCATGTTTGAAGACTTGAAGGATATGTTTGTGAAACTATGTGAAACTTCTGATGTTTTAATTCTGCCAGTAAAATGGGAGTTTTGGCTGCATATCCCTACAGTTTAAAGGGGTCCCATGCCATGTGCAGGCAATGGTGCCTATCAAGGTTGTCCTGGTGATAAGCCAGGAGGGGAAACCGTGAGCGGGAAAACAATAAGGTAGACTAAATCTCGTCACTTGGTTCAACCAAAAGAGATGATATTTTCAAGATAAATGAGAGGCTGAGAGACAGAATTGATAGTAGTTGGTTGGGATTTGACCTGAAAAATTATAGGCCATTTAATAGGAACCAACGGCACCAACTCCAAAAAAGCCAGTAGGTGAAGTTCACCAACTCTGCCAACAGGTAAAGATGAAGGAGCACTATGTGAGTGCAGTTTCCCAGATCGCCTGAGCCTAAGCCCTTCCAATAAACGACGGGAGCCAGAAAAAAGGCGACCATCGTGGAATGAAAAATCAACGCAAAAGAAAGTTGTGATGAAATTTGTTCTACTGACACCCTTTCTCTCTGTCTCTCTGCCTATTTGTCTATCTATCTGTCTATCTATCTGTCTATCTATCTATCTATCTATCTATCTATCTATCTATCTATCTATCTATCTATCTATCTATCTTTGTTTACATATATTTGACATATATATATATATATATATGTACATTTATACACAATCATCATTCATTATAGCATGATAGCCCGTAGCCCTTGCATAGGACCACACATGAAAAAGCCTCCTCAGCCTGTGTACATTTTCAGATTTCTCGCTTCCTGGAGACACAGGGATTCAAGGGTAAGCTGGTAAAAGCAGAGAATCCTAAGTACCCCCCCCCCCCCGTTGTCCCCAGTTGTCCAGTTGTCCAAGCCCTTTTTTCAGGCCTTTAATTTCGGATCAACGGGACAAGGAATCTCGGTCAAATCAGTGGAGATGGGATAGTGATGGGATTATGATTCCGGGTTCCCGTAATAGGTGGTAGGTAGCATATAATCACCCAATTGGCAATATATACCACTTATACCAATTGGCAATATGTACCACTTATACCAGGTATATATTGCCAATTGAGTGATTATATGCTACCTACCACCTATTACGGGAACCAAAAACAACTATCGATTGGTGATGGTTACATGATGTACATGCTATTGATGATATTTTTGTTCAATCTCATTTTAGTGATGTAATCAAGGGGACCATTCTTGGTAAGAAAAGCCTGTAGTCTTGATGCATCAGAAATCCAGCCAAACTCGCAACAAATCCTGTGCCAGTTTGGATGTAACTTTGGCATCCGTGGAAGTTGGTAGGTCGTATTTCCAACCCGAATGGCTTTGCGCTTTCCCCGACAGGGATTTGAATGGTTTACGGTAGTCAAAATGGGGGTTATAGTTATAGAAAGGCAAAAAAATCTGGAGATTTGCAGACTATCCCGGCAGTTATTACTTTGTGATCTTCTTTGAAAATTGAAATTTATATTGAGACCGGGACCGAGTGGGCTGGGCCCAAAAAATTTAAATATGTTGGCCTCGGCTCATCTGACCCAAATTGCTTGAATACATGAATTGTTTTGAGCTATTGGTCGTTGCAAAAGCTTCGGTCCTTTGTATGACAAAGTTCCAGAGTCATTTGCAATAGATCGAGGACATCAAGCATACAAATGATCACGAAAATCCAGATCGTAAACCTGGCTGATTATTTATTTAGTCTGTGCATATTATCATGATCTCAATGGCACTCACCCCCAAAAAAGTAGTTCATTAGGGGAATGTTCTCCATATGGCCCTTCAATTTTTTGGGAAAGAATTTCCGATCGCTTCTGCATTCTGCAAGGCAAGTGACGTCTCGTAAGGATTCGTAAGGTCTTTTAGCCAAGATGGCTAAAACCTTGATTGCTTTGTGATGGTAGTTAAGGAATTGCTGGGTGCCGACCCAAATTGGGAAGCTCAACAAATCAACAAACACGCCCTGGATGTAGGAGTGGCTTATACAGAGGAGTACAGTTGCGCCATGGTTGCAGTGTAGGAAGTATAGTTCCAATTCCTAATGGCTGGCCAGATATGGGAACCCAATTTGGAGGCCCTCAGGCGGGCACAGCTGACACTTTGGAGCAGGTTTGAGGTTCATCACGGTCGGTTTGCCAATTTTAGCTAAGATGTATGGTTCTGCAGACACTGGCGCTTCCTTTTTTCTCGCAACATTGGGAAAAGATGTCCAACGACCAGTATTTTTCAGATGGGTTGAAAAAACCTGAGTTTGAGATCTTTTTGCATGGACCTTGGGCGGGATGATGCTCGCAATTATGCAGCAATGTAAGATGTCACAAGGAACCTCCTGTCCACTAGACCATCCTCAACCGCAAGTCTGCCCAAAGACGTCCCGTGACCAAAAGTGCCGCGGGTAGAGAGAGCAAAGAGCGGCGTTCGCTGAAAGCGCACTTCGGATGCTGCGAGCTGCTGTAGAAAAGGAATGTGTTTTGGAGCTGCTATGCGACAACATTAATGATTGGAAGAGGTTTTTTGGGAATTCAAGTCCCATTACTTGGAAAGCTTTCATCATGAAACAGCTACAGTAATAGAAGATAGTAGAATAGATGATCCAAAAACCTTTGAACACTCAGTCATTGGGCAAAATCCTAACAAAAACTTGGTACCTGGTACAGTAAAAATTCCGCTCACAGCACCCCCCCGTGCGGTCGGTTTGTTGCACGAAGATTCAGAATCCAAAAACGGCTTGTTGGTTGCGTCCAGTTTCACAGCCAGTTTGTTGCAGAAAATGTTAGAAGACATCTCAACCATATTCAAAAATGAAAATAGACGAACTATGTTGGTCTTGGACAAAAAATCCCAAGTTGTTGTTTTGGAATATTTTAGAGTGATGTCCCTTTGGGTTTCATAGCATTTTTAAGGCGTTTAGAGGACAGATCTATTTGACTCCCTCGTTTTTTGCGGTTGCGACTTTGCGGTAAGTTCTTTCTCACTGTTTCTCACCAGACCTACCTGGTTTCTTGGATGTTTAAAGCACCTGTGCTTTTTGGACGCAACGAAAATTCTCTGCAAGACTGTGTAAAGATTGCAACGGTTGGCTGCGTGGCGAAGCTACCTTGAGAGTTGATTACTTGAGTTGACAAATGGTGATTGAAATCGCCCCAGCTGCGGAAAAAAAACAAGCACATTGTTTTTTCCCTTCAGAAAAACTTAATATATTTGGATACACCACCAAAAATCACCGTTTATGGTGTTTGGGCAAAAAAACAAACAGACTTTTTTTAGACTTTTTGACAGACGTATGCAAAATGTTGTATAGATAAAGATGATACAACAAGACCTTGGGGAAAGCAATCAAATTGAAAAACCCTCACATCGTTGAACCATGGTACGCCAAAGTCGCCACAAAATGACCGTTTTACACCGTTGCTTTGGAGCCACAAAAAAGCTCCAAAAGGAACGATTGGGTCCACAGCTGGAAAAATCTCTATGAATGGTGTATTGGTGAGATTGGAAAATCAAGATGATTGGATTTGAAGCATAAATTGGATCATTTTTGACCTGCCATAGCAAACTGTCAACTACTGAGCAACCCTTTTCCAACTGCTTGGACTTGTTCAATTCAGGGCAGTTTTGTAGGCTGTGTGTCATTTGCCAAGCAGTTGTTGTTGAATTCAAAGCTAGCCTAGGCAAGACTTCAACGGTACAACTGTACTGCAAGGAATGGTTTTTAGATCTGATGGATATGATAAGGCGCTTTATTAGTGTCAGTGGCCATGCCTTACTGGATATCGGCAAGCCACAAGAATCCCATGTTACATGTCAATGTGTGGACTTGGCAAAGATACACTCTCTCAGAAAGTCCCCTTGTCTTCAGCATACAGCTGAGTGTCATCATGGCAGCTGGAAGGACTAACATGGCCACCGACACCGAGATGTCGGTGGTATCGATGGATGTGAGCCACAGAAACACATTGTGACCGTTTGGTGAATGAATTCAATAGTGACAGACCTAATGACTCCAATCTACTTGTAGGTGGTGTTTTCTAACAAAATATTTGTTATTTTCACCCCGATTTGGCGAAGATGAACCCATTTTGACGAGCATATTTTTCAGATGGGTTGGTTCAACCACCAACCAGCAATGTTTTCTTCAAGATACCCAAGGACCTGATTTAGGTACCTTCCTCCAATGGTGAAAGATGATTCCATTCACCCATTGCCTAAAGATGTGACATGAGATCTTCATCTTTTGATGCTAGTGATGTCTTTTGGATATGATCACGGCCTTCTCCTCCATCGGCCGATTCCCAGATTCAAAAGTGCGTCAAGCGCGCTTGTGATTTGACGCCTTTGCACAAATCATGCTAGCACTAGCTGCCCAAAACGGCTGGTGGCAGACTTTGGATGCCCAAATTGTGATGGCTTGAGAAGCGTCTATTTGCAGGACAATTCCATAACAGAATCTTGCAAGAACTCCAGCTTGAGATGTAAACTCCATGGAATCTTCAAATTTCCAAGGCATGATTTCTTGTTCCTTGACACTTGGGACTCGGCACATGCATATTCTCTCATCATTGCCACGGGTGTCATTGTTCCTCAGATATATTGCAGATTTTGTTGTCATTGATTTGACTGATCCTTGCGGTGGCCCGAAAAAAATCCATTGGATCATTTTTTGCACCTTGGCTGAAAACGTCAGATTCAGTTCATTGTTTTGCGGTCTTGGTTTGGGTGTTCAGGTCTGCCAGACTCGACATGTTTTCGAGCGAAGCTGCAAACACGAGACTTGTGTGTTTGAGAAAAAGCTGTGCCGGAAAGCTGAATCTTCACAGATATCAAGACGTTCCACGATGAGCAGTATATCACGCAGAATCTTCGGGGTGATTTTCTTGTGAAACGGAATCTTAACTGACCACATTGGTCCCTTGTCTCCACAGATTGTTGGTTTGTACGGCCACCCGCTCCACTTGATGTTCACCAAATTGAACTCACAAATTGCCAGGAGACTTCTTTCGCCCATGGACAGATGCTTCAAAATAACTAGATATTCTATGAAATAAATGAAAAGAAAAAATAAAGAAATATATATATAATCGAAATATGATATGAATAAAATATTAAATATGAATATAGAATATAGAAGAAGAATTATAATAAAAATAGTAAAATATATATTATAAATTATTATATATTAAAATATAATTATATTAATATTGAATTAAATATATATATATATTTAAGAAATATATTTAAGAAATATATTTAAGAAATAAAAAATAATATTAAAATGAAGAATTATATATAAATATATAAAAATATGAATTTAGAAAATATATATATATATACATAATTTTAAAATAATTATATAATTATATTAATATAACAAAATA
>DF240626.1:110997-149487 GCA_000507305.1 Breviolum minutum Mf 1.05b.01 | reverse complement strand
CCATCTACCCTGATTCGTCAGTGGACTTTATGTTTGGACTTTACCTCTTGGACTTTGCACATCTGGAGACTGGCCAGTATAAAAACAGTCCCAATGCCTGGAAGCTGACCGGTAAAACAGCTCCTTGAGACCTTATCGCGGCAAAAAAAAATGGAAACATTTTTGTCCTGCAATATCCACCGGTGCATATGGAAGACTTTCGATGCCTGCTGGAGATGATATTGCAACTCTTCTAATTTCGACCCATGTGATGTCAACATGCTGCCCAACCACTTGGGCCCAGCATCACGGGGTAAAACCTTGAGAATCACTCCAGCTGTGGTCGCAATGGTCTGGGGAGGTTGGGCCTCATTCGTGATGACCATTGTCTTCCGTGGATTTAATAGCAAACCAACGCGATCCAACTGCTTCACCAACGCGTCCAAAAGATTACCAGCTTCCACACGTGATTGCGCAAAAACTAAGATGTCGTCAGCAAATCGTGAATCAAGCAAGTTAGGACCACCGTCCATCAAGTTGAAACCTATATTTGTTTCTACCTCGGCCCTCCATTCTCGCATCGCCCATTGTAACACCGCACAGAACAAACGTGGACTTAGCACACACACTTGCCGCTGTGACACATTGTCCGAAATATATGCATTGCAAGATCCATACGAGATGGACAAGAATTCCCTCATCAACAAGAGCCCCCCATAATGCAGGCCAATGCACCCGGTCAAACGTTTTCGACAAATCCAAGCTAATGATCCACACAGGGATTCCTACAGCGTCACTTTACTCCAATATTAAGTTAGGTGTAACAAAGTGTTCTTCCAATCGTCCTCCTTGCCGAAACCTATGTTGCTCTTCCGGCTGTCCTGCTTCTAAAAAATGTTCGAGTCGTGCGAGGATCATTTGCGCATATACCTTGACAGCCGTATGTCGGCCATGGGGCGGAAGTCCGTCGCAAATTTTGCGTAGGTCTTTTCGGGAACATCGGGAACAATTTTTTTTCCATCCTGCTGGGGTGCTTCCATGTTGCGGAATGCTATTGAGGAGATGAAAAAACTCCACCAGAAATCCGTCAGGAACGTGTTGAAGAACTTCTGCTGCCAAACCGCTTTTCGTCACAAGACTTGTTGACCTTCCAACGGGCGCGCGCACACTTCAGTTCAGCAAGGGCCCAGTCTGTGTCTGTTTGTGCGACCGGTCGGTCAGGGAAAAATGCGAACCAAAAACCAAGTCTTGTTTCAGATGTGCAAGGCTTCTAAATTCTACTTTCTGGTTCCGCATGTCCCTCCAGCATCGCCGTCATAGTGCCCCCGGCTTGATTTGAGCGGGCGCGACGAAACCAAAACCTCAAGGACGCCGGGCTGAAGGTTCGTTGACTGTACGACCTGTGACGCCGGAGCTGCGTTTCCGAATTTCCAAATCGGATTAAAAAACATTTAACAATGCCTGAAAAAATTGTTGGGGTGACCTTGGTTTATGGGAAAATGCGTCAAACACAAAGAAACAAACCTTTTTGGAGGTGACATTCGCTCTGTTGGCCATTGTTGCCAAACTTTATTGAAGTTGCTTCAAACTCCTCCCGCAAACTGAAGTTTGCGCATTGCCAACTTTTGGGTCCGTGTTTTTACAGCGGTCAGTGCGAATTCGCTGCGTCATGCGCCTCGCAGTATCGCACCAGGGTTCGTCATCCACACGCACCCAAGCAACGATTGACCGCAACATTTTGTGTTGGATAAGATTGATGTTTTCCAGGTGCGATTTCGTGCAGGGAAATGTCGATATTTTGGTTTTTGCGAAGTCGGTGATGGAAACAATTGAGATGTTGGGCAAATTCGTCAACACACTTTGGGCCTTCAAGTCAACGCTTCAAAGACAGAGCTTTGGACATTAAAAACCCAGCCGCCATAGTTTCTCTGACCGGAAGGGGCGAATGCTCAAAGAGGCTGTGGGCATACATGGTTGGTACGGTTTCGATGAAAGGTTGGGAGGTGCTTTCGGAAAGTAAACACATGTGGAAAGGTCGCATCATTGTCATTCGATGTGACGACCTGCTATGACCTGCTGCCCAAGATGCGGCTTGCTGATGATTTGCCGTTGTTTGCCGCTTCCTCACGTGATTTGACACACGGCTGTTGGGGGCTTTGCTTCCTGTCGACATGTCCTGTGAATAAGTACGTTGGTGGAAACTTTCGTTTTCATTGAGCACGAGGAAGGGTGTGAGAACGCTGTTGTACTTTTTTGCAAGTCGTTGGAATCAAGTCTTGGAAAATGAGACATGCACTCTTGTGAAAAATTTGTTAGTTTGCTCATTGCACTTCGAAAATTAATTGCGAAAAAGTGAAATATGTTTCGTTTAATTGTAAGATGGGTGTGAATTGGGCCGCGCAACCCAGCCGGTAACAGTCAGCGTTCCACAGCAAAGGGCTTACTAGTTTCATAAGGCCATTGGGACGACAGACTGTTCAGAGTGCAATTCAAATGAGCACATTGATCGCTGTTCCAGCTGAATTGTGGCCAGCCAATGTCAGACCTTGTAAACGCTTGGCCGACAACAGCAACAACAACAACAAAATCACTGTCAGAATCAACAGTCAACAATCAATAGCGACAACGGCAACAAACAAATAACAACAACGGCAACATCAGCAGCAGCAGCAAAGACCATGAATACCACGATTCAGCTTGAAGGGTGGTGGACACCCTGCGCCAGCAGCAAAAGTCTTGAACACAGTGCTTTATTATAAATTTGTTCCGACAAACGCTGTGCGGGCAAACGTCCATCAACAAAAACCCATTAGACAAGTATGCCATGCTGTGCCACAGGCAACCACCGAATCAAGACCCCACAGAAGCTTCGGTGACCTGTCAATATACGGGCGTCATGGTTCCTTTGCACTGCGCAATTACATTCTCCAGTACATGGATTGAAATTTAACTTGAACCCTCGGTTCTCGTGACGGCGAAAGGTTACCTCGAAGAATGCCTGAGAAATTGCTGGTAATTTTGGCGCGGTTGCCCTCCAATCGGCCGCGGCTTTCTGCCACCCATGATTTGTTGGTTAACAAAGATTTCACAGTTTCACATGCAATTTGCATTTTGTTGGAAAAATTTGTCTTGAGAATCCTGAAGCATCTACAAGATCAACACACCGGACATACAGGGGTACATTGGACATTGCAAGAAATAATTGCAACCATGACGAAAGTAACATTAGGCAAACGAGCTGCTGACTGCCGTACGCCGTATGCCTCGTGAACTGTTCAAACACAACTCGTGGAATTTGCATGAACACGTGCCGCTGAATGGCCTTGCGGTTTTGCGTTTGCCCGTCCGAGTCAGTCCTGTGTTAAGCACGTGGGGAGGCAAGTATGTTCGTTAATTACGAAACAAGTTAACAGAATATAGCAAAATGCATGAGACTGTTCGAATCTTAAATGCCACCTCTTCACTGGCCGTCGCAGCGTTGGTATTTGCTGTTGTCGCTCCTTCTGGTCGCAGCATTTTGTCGTTTTGCGTGGAAGTACTGGTGGGTTGCCATTTTGATGTTGGTTCGATGGTTCTTTTTTTATTGTTTGGTTATTGCTATGACATGTCCTGGAAAGCTGGAAAGCAATGAAAGGCATGTAAAGGGGATGCGAAATCAATATGCGTGATGTCACGTAGAAGCAATTTTCGGTAGGAATCAAGTTTCAGGCATGTTTTTTGACTTTAGGGCAACACATTGTTTCATGTTTCTCAAGACGACAGACAATGACTTGAATCAAATTTTGTGCAGCGTTTCGGCCCTGATGACGAGCTAGTCATCACCCGCATAGCATTCCGACGTGTTCCGGTGAATTGGTTGGCGCAGGCATTGAGGGTTCAAGCTTGTGGAACTGTCGCCAAGTCTGATTAAATTATGGATTCAAGATTGAATGTTCAACTGGTCCCGTTATCAACCACACCCGCACACCTGCGTGAATCCACTCCATCACTCCATAGTCATGAATGGACAGCTTCATTGTTTGACATGGTTGCCACAGGCAAAGCTTCTCGCCCTGGAGATCATGCCACTTTCACTGGAACACGGGGCATCTCCAAGCAGGTTGGCTAGGGTGCTCTCACCATCGACCATGACATGAGATTAAGTGGTGGATGAGAAGGCAACTTTAGTTTTATCATGGTTTATTTGTCTTCCGTTTAAACATGCCCATCCATCCTCATTTCCTCGAGGTGTGAAGTATTTTGCCCATGCTTCTCGATGACCATAGCAGTAGCGTGCTGGGCTCAAATCCCTCCTCAACTCCCATACAACACCGTCACATTGCACGGTGCCTGATGTGACTCAGTGTTGGACTTTGACAAAGTTTGATCAGGATATTTAGAATGAAGATGTGAAACTCTGTAATATTTTGATGTCGCGTGCCTTTTGCCTTGCGAACCCGTAAACGAAAAAGGCCTAAATGTTTGAAGCAGACTTGCAACTATTGCTCTCTAGTTTTGCTTCTTTTGACCCAGGCACAAATTGCACAACACAAATAAGTTTGAAGATAAAGCAACCGTTGGTTTCTGTTGTTGGCAGCGTATTGGCAGGAATGCAGCATGCATGGTTCTTGTCGCACAATGTATATGCGGTGCCATATAATCAGCATCATCAAGAGTGACACCTGCCTCGTGCAACGTGGGCGGATGAAATTCTCCACTCTGCACACACCATGCTTAGAGCCAAACACACCGGTCATGACTTTTTCGCTTAGGATAACTTTGAATCCAGAAATGATGATGTTGCAAAATTGCGACAACACTCAACATATTCCCAATTAGCATCATTCTTGCACGGCAACTTGTTTCAAGGCTTGGCGTCGTTGGATTCGTGAACTGGGAGCAAGGCAGGGCTGCACCATGATTGATTGCATTTAAAAGGATTTTGAACATACATCCTGCAGAATCAATTTTGATAATAGCTGTTGGTAAGACCGTGGACTGCAAGTACTTCTCACGCCTTCCTTGTGCACAGGGAAGTGAGACTAAAATGGATGATCATGGAATCAACAGGCGTTGCTCTTCGCATCTTGTGGATATTTGTGCTCAGCCGCCAAGCCAACTCAAGAGACTCAAGATGGGTTTCCGCTTGGGTGTCCTCGCATGAAACACCCCATTGGTTGGGCACTGAGCTGCAAGGGTGAATTGAGTTATCTTGGTATGCACATTGTGGGTGAAAGAAACCAAAGAAGTGTGAGGTCCATGGGTTAGAATTATATAGTTACCGTTCTTACTTGCCACTGCCTTTCCCAATCATTTTGGCCTTCCTTGCACAGCCAATGAAGGTACCACATTTACATCCAAATGGTGCTCGTTTGCCAATGATTTGGCAGATCCCGACCTATGGAAACGCACTGTGGCACATCTGGCCTTGCAAAGGCTTTTTATGGAGGCATCGTTGATTGGCATGAGGGAAGCCAAGAGATGCACATCTTTTGCATCTCTTTGGAGACAGATATCTCAGTACGTGTTGACTTATCACTTGTCTCTGTTTGGACTGAAGTCTGAAAACTTTCTTTCTTCCCTGCTCATTTGCCCATAGCCGTCAAAACGCATCCAGGCACATCAGAAGATTGAAGACTTGCAGAACTCATTTGCAGACCTCAATGTTGAAGATGTCGAGAGGGAATTGGCCTCAGGGGATCTTTCTGTTTCTGTGTGCCGGTGTGGATAAACTTTTCAGAGGATTCAAGATTTTTGGACAACCGAAAATCATGGCTACACCGGGTCGGTTGGCTTGCCACCCACCAAGGACTTGGTGGCGGCGCATTTGCAGGTGATTGCTTTGGAAGAACTGATGAAAAAGTCTCCCAGTCCGGAGCGGGAGGACGTACCCCTCTGCCAGGGGCGGCGCAGTTGGAGTGGAAGGACAGAAAAAACATTCCGCTTTCAGTTCTACATAAGTTTCCAGACAATACAGAGGTATGATGGGCTTCGGGACATTTATACACTCATGCACACATCCACGACTTGCACGCACCGACATGCACACATAATATATATATACGGTATCTACGGGTAGCATCATGAATCAATCTCTCTCTCTCTCTCTCCGTTTAGTTGTTAGCATGCTTTGACACACCTTTCTCAAGCACTGGGTTTAGGTTGAGTATCCACAACAGATTTGGAGATGATCTACCGAGGACCAAAAAGGCGCTGCCACCAGCTCCACCTTTGGGACCGATGCCAGATGGCAGCTTTCGCTCTACAGTGGATTCTTGGAACCGTGAACGTGACCAGCGTCGGATCGAGAAGAAGCTAGGAATTCCGGAAGAAGGTGTGATGTGTGATCGGATGCGTGCCCTGTGACCTATGTTGTTTACATTTATATACCCAAAAGAAATTATTGATTCCTCGCGAGTAGCCCTTAGTTCGGAAAGGATATGAATTTTGCAGACTTGCAGGTGACAATGTGACAGTATTTGTGAATGAACTGGATGACTCTGCAGTGATTGCTGTTGGTTACCGTCGAGTGCTCTATGGCGATCACGGGCCTTACTTGGAGTTTACCAAGCACCAGATTCACTGGGAGGCTTGGATCAGAAGAACTCTAGTAAGTCAACATCAACTTATCACTTTTTGCTGTGGGGATGGAAGTAAAGTTGAGCTCAAATGTGTCACCTGTTGAGCCAGTTCAGCACATTTTCACTTTGCAGTCTTTTTGCTCCTGTATAAGAGGCCTTTCCGGTGGTGCTACCGAACAAGCCTTCGCATGCTTATTATGACGAACGCTTCACGCAGGACAGTCATGTAAAGGCTTATGAGCAACGGAAGACGGTGCGTGACAAGCCAAACCCTCCACCTGGAGAATGGTCGGCCAACAACGACAGGTATGACACCGGCTATGCTGACTATCAACCTGGCTACATCTACATCTCCGCAGATTGTGTGGGTGTCAAAAATGCTCCTGAACGGCCTAAACCACCAAAAACACTGAAACCAGTGGCGACGCCGCTGCGCCCATCTAGTGCGGCTGTGGCCAGTCACTTTCTCAAGGCGAAGCCCAAAGTCAAGGCGACACCCACAAGACCAGTCAAAACAGCCTCTCAGCGGGAAGGGTGTGGGAAAGCTGCAGGAAAGATGAAGAGGACGTATGCATTGTCAAAGCTTCCAGGGAAAAACAAGCGGAAGGTGATTTGGGAGGACATTCGGGCATTGAGCTGGGCTAATCCAGTCAAGAATGTACAGAGAGTCTCCAAAACTAGAGCAGCAATGCGGAAGAGCTGCTCAACTGAGCCCAAAGGGTTCTGGGTTTGGATTGAATAGTAGTGAGTGCGTGTGCTGCGTGTGGCTGTTCCATGTAAGGCTTATTATGACCTGCGCTAACTATGGGCGAGTAGCATCGAGTCGCTGCATGCATTGATGGATGTTTTTGCAAGCAGAAATGCAGACCTATGAGATGCATGCTAAACACAGGGGCATGGCAACAGTTGCACATTAGAACAGAAAATAAACTGCCTTCACCAGGGACGGCTCGCGGCTAGTGCCTATGCGCGATGGGCTAGGCATTCCAATTGGCAAAGTCCGATGCGAGCATTTTGATGCACCTCCAGCAGGCAACATGCTGTGCCACTCACAGTTGATCGCTGCTAGCTCCCCGCCCGGAAATCCGATCAGGGGTAAGCACTTGGTGCGAAGTTTGAGAAAAGGATTACGCTTGCAGCCTTGTTGTGCTTCAAGTCTCATATTTACTGAGTCTTCATGTGAATTTTGGAAGAATGGATATATAATATATAGTAGTGTAATATTAAATATTGCGTATTATTATTGTCATTGTTAATCAGCTGAGCTGCTTCACCCTTCTATCAGCTGAGATACTTAAAAGAACTTTCCTTGGGCCCTACAAGGAAGTCACAGTAGAAGAAGTCAAGTCGTCAATTTACCCGTCGTATTCCACCAGTATCAGTGTATTCATGCTTTTGTTGTATGTGACCTTGCTGGATTGCTTGTTCCTGCATGGCAAGGCTTCTTCTTCAGCCCAGATGAGTCGCAAGGCGGCTGCCAAGGGCCAGAGTTTCATATTGGAGAGCGAGAACTGCAGTGGAGGAACCGGGGGTTGCCAAGCAGTTGTGTGATGGTTTGGACGGTCGAATGTGTCGGTGTAGCGGCTAGCGAAAAGTTTGCGAAGAAACATAGCATCGGTTGCACCGTGGGCAAAACCTGCACCATTCCAACCATGGTTTGGCTCTAGCTTGTTTGCTCGGCCTCCCACTTAGAAGTTCCTTCAGCATCTCCTTCACCATGGCCCAAGTTGGAGCATTGCTGGGTTCCAGCACTGCCTTTCTCGCCGCCCTTCGTAGCCATACGGCTGCATCCCCAGCACTTCGCGGTGCTACTGGTGCCCATGAGGCCAACCGTGGAATGGCAGGCACGGCTGCCTTGGCTAGTTTGGCAGGTGTTGCCATGCAGCTGCAGGAAGGAAATCTGCCACCAGCTGCAAGGCTGCTGCAGTGAAGAAGAAGGGTGTCAAGGTGGTGCACGGTAAGGAGATCCGATGGAACCTTTTCTCCCCCGAGGCGCCTTATCAAGGCAAGGTCATCGAGAATGACTTCCACCCTCAAACTTTGACCGAGCCCACTGGTGATGCCAATTGGGAGACTACTCATGTCACCCTTGACCACGGAGGCAAGGTTCCTTACATTGAGGGCCAATCCATTGGAGTCATTGCACCCGGTCCTGACAAGAAGGGTGAGCAGCCTGCGAAGATTCGCCTGTATCCTATTGCCTCCTTGGGAGACAACCAGAGCTCCAAGACAGCGTCCTTGTGCGTGAAGCGCGTGGTGGAGCTGGATGGCAAGACATCCACTATTCAGAGAAGGATTCCGAATTAAAGAGCTTTTGAACAATGATTGGTGGAAATGTATAGGACATCATATCAGGGAATCCTATAGGCAAGAGGAATTCGAACTTTACAAGCAGAACAGCAGGCATGAGGTCAGCTGCTATGACTATGGTGCATATGATGGGGAAAGAAGGCAACTAGCATTGAAATGGGCAGAAGATGATTCCACAGCCATGCTGCTACTCATTGGAGGAATACAATCCCCCAAACTGCGGTTCAACGTCAGAGGCATTCATCAGAATTGCAGTAAATGTGGATGCAGCAATCCTGATTGGTCGCATTTATGGACATGCTTCACTGGTATTGTTCCACCCAGTGATGGACTTCTTGTTAGGCATTTGTGGCCTAGGAGCGTCGCTGACATACCTCTTTGTCACAAATTCCTGGAGGGCATCAAAACTATGTAAACAGGACAAGGTGTATAGTCACGAGTTTGGCTATCCACCTCAAGAGAATATTAACCGTTCCAAGGGTGAAGCCCGACAAGGCTGGAACCGCCTTGCCTGAGAACGAGGTTTACCGTGGCGTTTGCTCCCATCACATTTGCGACATGGCTCCTGGAGATGAGGTAATGATCACTGGTCCCACTGGAGCTGAGATGCTGCTGCCTGAGGATCCTGAGGATCCAGAAGCCAACATTATCATGTTGGCCACCGGCACTGGCATCGCACCCATGCGTTCCTATTTGCGACTCCTTTTCCATGAGGCTGGTGCGGATGCAGATGGCCGCAAGTTCAAGGGTTTGGCCTGGCTATTTATGGGCGTGCCATATTCAAAGTTTTTGCTCTATGATGATGAGCATCAGACATACAAGAAAGAGTTCCCAAGCCAGTTCCGTTATGACTATGCTGTGAGCCGTGAGGACAAGAATGCTGCAGGACAGAAGATGTACATTCAAACGAAGATGGCGGAGTATGCAGAAGAGCTTTGGGATTTGATGCAGGATGAGAAAACGCACGTCTATATGTGCGGATTGAAGGGCATGGAGAGTGGCATGGCTGAGTGCTTTGGCCCCATCGCTGAGAAGAATGGTTTGGTTTGGACTGAATTTGCCAAGGCCATGAAGGCGGACCGCTACCATGTCGAAGTGTACTAGGCGCAGATGTTACAGTACTTTCCACATTGTGGAGGCGCCAGGCTGACAAATTTTCCAGTGTTAGTTGCATTCATTTGAATGGCTGCTTGCACTAGCATGCCCGAGCTGTGAGCAAGGCAGAAAAACGCGCAGCTTTTTTGTTACCATAACATTTTCAGAAACTTGGCAGCTTGGACTGGATTCATTGGATTCTTTGCATCAGGAGTGCCTGGACTGGCAACTGTGCCTTCCTCTACCGCAATGAGCCGGAGGATTTGCAGGTCATGGCACGCCATTGCATATACCAACACAATATCAACACATGTAACTCCATGTTGACAATGGCCAAGATCCCATGACTTTCATAGAGGAGATACTTTTTCAGACTTTCTAAGCACCAGTTTGTAGAATGATTTAGGTCTCACAGGTGAAGAGGTGAAGCAGTGTCCTCAGAAAACTTCTGAAGGGTCGAGCTTTGTATTGGCAATCTTCGACATTTGGGCTGCGGCAGGTCTTGCACTGGAAACACTCACGGAGTGACGAGTACGATGCCTGCTATAGGTTGGCATGCAAGGACGTCTTCATCACGCGAGCCTGTAAGAATTGTATTCCCCCAAAATGGCACCCAAAAAATTTGGATGATGTCTTGGATGCCCAGCGATGACAGGAGTTCTGCTCAATGCATTGGTGTTTGGCCAAAACAGCCTCTTGGTTGTGCATTATTTTCTCAGGTCTGTACTGTTGAGCTGTGTGACTCAAAGGTAGCTGCTGTACTTTGGGGCTTCACTGCGCTGCTGGTGTTAGCAGCACTCCTTTGTTGCACAACAGTAGGCCAGGATTCGCTCATGTCTCATAGCTTAAGAATTTACTGCAGGGGTTGGACTACAAACTTTTGGTTGCTAGTGCAGGATTCAAAATGGGTGAGCAGCGAGCAAGCTATCGACATCGGGAGCTAGGCAGGTCGAAAGTGGCATTTGAAATCAAAAAAGACAAACCAACACTGGATGGTACTTGGCCAGTTGACCTTGAGCAGGCAGCCGCAGAATGGACAGTAACACCAGTGGCAACAGCAGCAAAACAGACTGCAAAAGCAGCAGAATGCAGAGCAGAACCACAAGCATCACCCAGACGACGGTGGTGTGAAGGGATGAGCCTAGTTTTTGCCAATGCACAGCCGGTGCCATAGCTGAACCTCACCCACAACATGTCTACTACAGATTGTATTTCCTTGTTGCAGTAGCAAGACCTGAGGGCAGCACATGGCAAACGTTCCAAATTCAGAGTCCCATCCCGGTCAGGGTAGAAAATAGTAGAAACCATGGCATGACTAACCTGACTATGTCTCAGCAGAAGATACTTGGGACAAGGGATGCTTTGGGATGCATCTAGCGTGATGAGCGGATCTCACCTGTAGATGCGCTACAGCCAGCCTAGACGTAGCTATAGGAGGTGCTTCACCCCCAAAGGGGGTCAGCCGGTCAGCCTCGAACACCTGGTTGTTCCACCAGATGCTTGCACAGCACTTGGATGAAAATCAGTGATTGCCATGACAAAGTGATGTTGCTCGATATTTTTTGATGTAGTACAATTTGCAGCGCATAGATTTGACAGTTTGAATTTCCTTTCTTGGCTAGGCTAGATGTGTGCAGGGCTGTTTGCAGACAGAACGCGACCAACCAAACATTTGGGTAGACAAAGACGTGTGAGGTGAAACTTCATGCTGGGTTGCTAAATAGCAGATACTCAATTCTATAGTACTATGGTCATTGCGAGCTTCTTGAAAGCTAGGTAAGGAGCTTATTTAGTTCCCAATGATGATTTCGGTAAATGATTTGGGCATATCGGTATATCAATGATACTGTTTACAGAAATATATACGTGCATATGAGAGTTTCAGCCTTTGAATCTTTGGTCTCTATTTCGACTAGATCTACTAGTTGTCCACTTGTGCCTGCATAACTGCCCTCATACCGACCTGCCTTTGCCTGGCTAGCCGTTTGTTTGTTTGATTGTTCGTTTGTCTGTCTGTCCGCCCAACCAGACCAGAGATCGATCTACAGTGTACGCCATTCTTCATCCTTCTTCATCTTCATTTGCACCTGCATTCCCACTGTGCGGAATTTGTAGCCCATTTATTCAGTTGTTGGATGTCATTGGACATCAACATATACCATTATATATATATACATACATATTTCTGTGTTCATTATTGTTAGTATTATTAGTATTATTATTGTTATTACTTTTGCGGGCTGTTGACACGCAACGCGGGTGCACACGCACACACACATATAGATATATATATATATATATATATGTATACATATTTATAAATATGAATATATGATATATACATTTAAATGAATAAATGAATACATGTATATATATATATTTCAACATATTTCTGTATATACTTGAGAAGTTTTGGCGGAAATGAACAGACACAGCATTTCTTGGAGCTGTTGGGGCCCGAAGTAGTTGGCCGCCTACCTGCGAAGGAAGCTGCTTGATCCTCAACGGAGCAGAAATGACTGCCTTTGTGATGGGGTGATGGGGAAGTCTGCAGAAAATTGTGTGTCCCTGTGATTTGAGCACATTCAAGCTCCCCGTTCTCCTGCCTGTTGTGATGGCAATCTTGCAAGGTCAAAATTCTGTGAGAAGTCACAGCATTTGCTGGCTTTTCCTACACAATGGCCGGGATGCCTGGAAGAAACCTCCAGTAGATGCTGTGCCGGTGTCGTTGGTGACACTGTCCTTGATTCCTGGCAGGTGCTAACGGAAGCCGAAAAGGCGGCCAGGGCCAAAGCGGAGAGGGAGGCCTGCAGATGCACCGGTTGTTGCTCAAAACACGTGTGATAGTAAAAGCAATGCTTCGAAAGATAGAAGGCTGTGAACTGCAAAGGGATGCGGTAGCGTTGAAAGCTGAAGCAAGATCACTCATCAGGCACTAGCAGCCAAGAAGGCTGAAAAAGAGCGAATCGAAGCTGCTTCTTGACTTCATCCAAGCTGTAGGTGTGTCGACCAGTGTGTCTTCCTTATGTCAGTCACATCACAGAAGGTCTATGGCTGTGAACACCTTAACTCCAGTCCAAAAGCTTGGGTGAGCACGTGCTTTGCCCAAGGAAATTCGTGCAGACAGGGACATGTTCAATGCGGTGAAGAGCACTGCAAAAGAGGACTTACCAGTTGCAGGCATCATAATTCCAAGGTGCATATGTATATCAAGCGGTTCTTTTGAATCAGTCAGGTGATTGTCTTGGGCTGATGGTGTGGTCTACCTAGCCCCTGGCAGGAGAAACCTGAAGCTGCTCCGAAACTACTAATTCGAGTGCGCTACACCGTCGACGGTAAAAAAGGTGCGATGAATGCCACATTCTATTGGCTTGACTTGACTTTTGAAATTGGATTGGTTTTCTTTCAGCGCTTCGGTCTCAGCTTGCTGCAGGTCGAAGACCTGTGGAAGTGGATGGGACCCCATCAACTGTGAGCCTTTTCCACTTCTACCAGGATTGGCTGAACTGGGGAGCTCTTGCCACACTTGTGGATTGTAGTGACACGTTGAATCTTCCAATGGACACGTGTGCGTTGGTTTCCACATGGAGGCACCAGAAAAAACGAAGTCTTGAGGCCATAGAGGAACAGTTTCACGTGGCGCCCTCGAAGCAGATCTTACAGCCTGCTGATGAGCCGAGGGACCCAGCTGTCATTTAATTACGATGGTTGGGTGCAAATGATGTTGTGAGTGGCCTTTCAATCATGCACTGGATGGACTGGATGGTGCATTACAGTTTATACAGTGCCAGAGTTACAGCATTCCTTGCTTGCGAGTGTTTTGCACCATGTCCACTCCTCTCGTATGCTGACAACAACAGTGCAGAGATATCATCAATGGACTGCTGAAGCTATCGCTGCAATCATACTTTACCCAGGTCCATAGGAATTTCGTGGAAAGAGCATAGGGACGGAGATGTTACCTCTTCAAACTTTGCAGTTTCAAGTTTGCAGGTCCAAATTTCCAGTAGAACCTCGAGAAGAGGCTCGGACGGCTTAGCATGTGCTGTGCATTTTTCCTGCTGTCGCATTCCAACATGCAAATACATTGGAGGCAACTTCATGAGTCACAAGACTGAGCACACGCATGGACTGTTTTACCAGTTCTCAATGGCGCCATTGTAGTGATGGTAAGACGGCCATGCGGCTCTAGCCTGGCACTCGCCTGATTGGTCTGCGATTGAAAAACCAGACACTGTAATCTTTTCCAAACTGCACTGGAGAGGTTGACTCTCAAGCCTAAATGGCGGAAAAAGCTCTTCGCCAATGCGGCCATTGTCAGAACTGCCCTGCCTCTGTCCGCAGTAGGCGTCCAGTGACGTTTTAAGCTCTGATGTGGAACAGAAAGAGAAACTACTTGTACCCAGAACACAATTTCCAACATAGACATCTGATGACAAACTGTCGCCACGGTGATGTTCTTGTTTCTTCTTGTAGCCCGACGCAGTCTCGTAAAAGCTCGTCGGGCATTTGACAATCTGTGTCTCAAATCTGTTTGGCAAGCTGTCGAGCCACATTTGACGGCTTCCTGCTTGAGGTTCTCTGCTGTAATTACTGCAAAGTTTTCCTCATCATTGCCCTCATCCTTATCAATTTCCTGCACAAAGTGCTCCGCAATGTCGAAGTGTCATGCTTGAAGCGCTTCAAACAATTCATGCATTTGCTCATGAGCAATGAATTGAGCCCGCACCTGTTTCTCATCGTTTCTTCCGCTAAGCTACAAACACCAGTCATCCAGTCATCCACATCGTTCCATGTTGCACAGCCTAGAAAGTGCCGTTGGGCTCCTTGGAGCTGAACCCATTGCGCATCGGTGGAGCACTGTAGTACACGTTTCATGGTTTATTCAATGTTTATTTGATACAGTCTTTGTAGTCTTCGCTATAGGCGTTATAGGCAGCGTCTTCGTGTTGCTTCCATGTAAAGGTTCTGCAATGATCATGTCATGCGTAGCAGCGTAGCATCAACGACCGTTTAGGCTCGCAAGGCAAACTCTGGGATTGTGGAGTATTTGCGTGGAGTGTCCATGAAAAGGTCAATGTGGCCTCTTCCAGAAATATCTCCACAAAATGTTCCATGGCCTACCACACAACTGCATGCTTATGAAAAAGCTCTGACCATTTAGGATCGATTGCGCAACGAATGTACCGCCTTCCAGCTGACAGGACCCTGAGCCAAAGCTCGAAATTGAATACAAAAAACACCATCAACTCAGGTGTCCCCGTTTTTTTTCAGATTTCCCCATGTTCCTGTTCACTGAAGAGTGACTCTTGCAACTCAACGTCGCCAGGCATTGCCTTCTTACAATTCGTTTCCCTCCATGGAGGCCTTTCCAAGCCTTGAAACTATCGGCTTGAGGAATGGCCAGGCAGGGGAACGATGGGCAGTGTGAGTGTGTGGGCTTGTCCCCTTAAACAAAAGTTTGTCGCGGTTTGCTGGAAGTGAAAGCTGAAAGATGCAATCTGGAAAACCCTACTCTACCGGTCTACCGTACCCTTTTGCTAATGGCCAATGAGCAGGAAATCTTCCTGAGCATGATGAGCGAGGACCGGAGAACATCACACTGCAAACACCTGCAAACCGTTTCCGCAACCACGAGAGCTGATGGATGACCTATTTATATACAATGTACAGAATGTACAGTCTCAACGCGCTGCCACGCAGCTGACATCAACTAATACAGAAACTACTGTGTTCTGTAGTTCTGCGGTTAATCTTGAGGGTGGATGTGTATATCTATATTATAGTATAGTGTTTACTAATTTTTCTATAGAAAAATCATGCTTGCAGACTTACAGTGTTTAATTGAGCAGCAAAAAGCAAGATAAAGTCCATTCTGCAGGAACCCGCTGCACCACCAATGGTCAAGCCTTCTTCGCCTCGTGTCACAACACCAGAGCCCAAAGGTCTGAACAACAATGTTTTGATTTCAGAGCCATTTATCATGGGTTGGCCGGTTGGTCGCTCCTTGGTAGGAGAATCTGCAGATATATGAATATTAATTCATGTTTTAGAGATCATCATAGTAGAGGAATGGGCGCACACTGCTGGACTGGCTGAGACTTGTTGCCAAAAAGTCCCACCTCCATGGGTGTTTGAAGTATGAAGGTGGCGATGATCCTGCTTACGCTCCAGGCCTCGTGTGTCGCCTTGAACGGTGTTTTGTGTTGGACCTCAGTTTGGTTCGGTGTTGCCCAGGCGTGAAGCCGCCAAAAATAGAAACGCCACAGGCCCAGAACTTGAGAGAGAGACTCTCAAGAAAGGTGCGTCCTGTCAAAGGTGGACTTCACTTTCAGGCAGTTGAAAAAAGAAAAAAGGATAAAGCCCCAATGCCACTTCCCGGTACACTTGCAAAGCTCCGAGTCCTTGAGGTTTTTTTAGAACTTCTTTATTATTTATTTTTTGCAATTCGCCTTGATTATACTGTTTTCCCCGTATTTCCTTCCCTGCAGTGGCATCTCAGATCCCTCATTGAGTCAGTACCAAGGCCCCCTCCTTCCGTGCAACCTGCACCGGTGGTGCCTGAGCCAGCGCCCGCGCCGAAACCAGCACCCCCGACTGCGCCAAAGCCAGGAGGCTGGACAGAAAACTCCTTAAGTTCTAAGGGAACGAAGAGGTAGGTAAAAATTGCCAACTTGGCGCAGAAATAGCACAAGCAGCAACAAAAATCCTGAGTTATGAACCATTGAAAGCCTCTGAAAGCCTTTGAAAGCCTTTAGACTTCGTCTTTTATTTCTGCTTCCTCTGCTTCCACCTCGAAGGTCCTGGCAGCTCGGTACGATATAGTGACGAGCACCGCCTCAAGTTTCTTTGGAGAAGCATCGAAGAGACCTTTGGCAGATGAGTTGGGTCAGTACAGAGACCCGCGGGAAGTGTGACTGTAAGGGAACCCTCTTGGGCGATCACTTCTCTTTTTTTTCTGGCATTGGTATGAAATGTGCAAATGGTTCTGGTGCTTAGGAAGAAATTAGCCCTGACCAAAGCCAGAGAGCTTCGAGAGTACAACGAGGTTCCCCGATGCTTGTTCTTGCACACAAGCTCTGGTTGTGCTGTGAATCCTGAACTCGAACAGCTTGTCCTGCCTGACACCTTCCCCTGCTCCGTCTCCATCTGGAAACATCCACCCAATCCCCTTGTCGTCCTTTGGCGAACGGCAGGTGCAGCGAGTCCGTGAAAGCCTGTGGCCTCAGAAATCTTAGCTAGATTGCCCTGAGTCTTCGAAGGGTTGCTCAGTTGCTACCCAACATGACTGCATGACTGCAACCGAAATGGTGTCCCAAAGATCAAAACGTTGAGAATGTGATCCACCGAGCCACCGAGAAATTCCAAGTCCAGGTCCAGAGACAGATCGCTTGGCTGCTTTGCTCTTGTGGCAAAGGGACGAGCAGGAGTTTTATTGCAGGCAGGTCTCCTGCGTAGTTGTGTCATAAGCATGGAAGAGCATGGTTTGAACCTTCGCTCCCAAGTTGAGCACAGTTTTTGTTTGTTGCCTGTGGCAGCGCCCGGTGGTGAGACGGCTCACAGAACAGAGAATGGTTGAATATGCATGGTGCCCTATGCCCAGGATGAAGGCAGATTTGGATCGTGCCGTGGGGCTCCAGCCAGTGAAGGACCGGGAGCGCAGAAGTCTCAAATCCCAAGCATGTCTTGGGGTGCCGTAGGTGGCAGGAAGTGCAATTTCCCAACAAAACTGGCCCCTCCAATCCTTTCGCAGAGGAGTTCATTGTGCAGCGTTTGCGGGATGCCGCTGGGCGACATGTCCTCAAAGAAGGCTCAGTATGGCTGCGGTGATGGTTTTGCAAACGAACTAATTGGTAGAACATTCAAGTGTTGCGTCATCTCCGTTGGCCATCTTGGCCTCGGGTTTGGGTGGTGTGGTGAGGCAAGCAACCTCGCCGGCATGTGTTGATCAGTGGGGCTTTTGGTGTGGGGAAACATGTCGCTGCTGAACTCATCGGGCGACTCTTCGGGCTGTTGAACAATCAACTGGTCGCCCGGGTGCCGAGATATTCGCGTTTTCGTCAAGAGCTCGAAGTTTTCAACTGGGAGGTGATGCTGCTGGTGGCTTTAGGCAAAGTTTTGACACATTTGAGTCTTTTCAAACGAGACATCCAGGATTTTTTTGGGTAGCTTATAAGGTCATTGCTTCTCCTTCAATTTGAAGGGATGCTAAAAACTTGAGGCATCGGTGCGGGTGGGTAGCAAGGTTCGCCTGGCTGCCTGGCAAGATGCTGAGAATCGAGGTGGGCAATGGGTCCCGGTATTTTTTCAAGCAAGACTCTGCCATCTAGTGCTGCTGAAGTTTTGATTCTTATGCGGCTATGCGTATTGGGGGGCAAGGCAGCCAAAGCTTGAGCTGACGAACAGATAGGATCACAGAATGTGCTGTGGAGGTGCTCTCCTGAGCAAGAATGATGTGGGCCTGGTCACGGAGGAATTGCCGCCCGGATCACCAAAGCCCTTGAAAGTAAAGGGCCCATCTGGCCGTGTAGGTGCGGCGTGAGGGTGTGGAAAAGATTGTTTTTTTTTGAATCATCGATTGTCAGCTTTTGCGAGCAATCTTTGGTGGAACTAAGGGGTACCCGTGTTAGCGGTGGTGCCATTGTCATGAAGTGTGTCCGTGTGTTGCTCCGGAAGTTGGAGGGCTTCGGAAGACCTGGTGCCTTTTTGGGTTTAGCAACAGTTGTTTTTGCAGGTGTGTACGGTGTGTACTGAACTGTTTCACTACTTGCAGGCAATTATCGCTATGATGAGCTTGTAGCTGAACCGGATTTGCTCATCGCCATTAGCGAATTGAAAGATTTGAATCTTGGCGGATGACTAATACTGTACAAAATAATTTTGACAGACATGTTGATGTTGCTTCTTGTTTGTTTCTTGTGATTGCGGTTGTGGCTGTGCTCATGGTCATTGTTGTGCGGTTGGTGGTGGTTGGTGGTGGTCGACGCCACCATCGTCGTCGTCATCGTCGTCATCATCGTCATCATCGTCATCATCGTCCGTCGTCCGTCGTCCGTCGTCCAACGTCCGTCGTCCGTCGTCCGTCGTCCGTCGTTGCGTCGTGGTAGTTCGCCTAGTCCTGCGGTTGTTGGGGATTTTGCAAAGGCTAGACCCGAAAACTGGAAAGCTGAAAGTGGCAGACCGGAGTTGCTTCTACATGCGCCTGGGTGCTGCACTCACGGAACAGGATGCTGACATCCTTGAGCAGGCAAATTTAGATGCAAGCATATAGCAGACCAAAAGAAAGCGCCCGCATGTGACTAGCTTAGACAGATGTGAGCATGTGCAAGATTAGAGGGACTTACCTCAATGAAGGATAGGTTGCCCTCCTGATATATAACGCTATATGATATCTAGGTACTGATGAACGAGAATGGTATTATATCATGAGATTTGGTCATACTGTTGGTGGAAGAAATCCTGCACCACCTGGGATGTATAACACCTTGTAAATAATGGGATATTTGGATATTTACTATATCAGCTGGTGCAGGATTTCGTCCATCAACCGTATGTCTTGCTAATTGTGCTGGTGAGGTCACCAGACTTTCAAGTTACATTTGCAAAGTCTGTCCATGCAACTCCGGCAGGTCCTAGATGTGGGAAGCGTTGTTATCATGGCTGGGCCGCCGGAAGTGGTTGAAGCCAACATGCCTCCTGGCTGACCAGATAGAATAAAGGAAATCTATTTTGGGTAAGTACTTGAGGCTCGCTTGATTGAGGAAGCCAATTGAGTTTGACTGGACCTGTGAGCTGACCTGCTAGTGATTTCGGACATGGTGTTTGCGCTCAGGCAGCTGTCAGCTTTCCGTAGGCGGCAGCCCGATCTCCTGACACTGCCCACTCTGAGCGTCAACGACGTGGCGAACCTCATTGCGGCCGAAGTGGAAAAGCGGGGCTACGAGGGTGTAGGCAGCAATGCACCTGTTTGCCTTTTCGACGCATTCCTTGGCTTAGGGCAGTGCCAACTCACAGTGTACGGATGTTGTAGTTTGCAGTTCCTTGGCGGATGCACCCAGTTACACGGCGTGGCCAAGATCACATGCCCAAACCTGTAGAACTGTGGAAGCTTGAAGTATCACATTTTGGTCAAGGGACATCTTTGAGAGTCCGAACGAAAGCCATGTAGTTTTCGTGTTACATGATCAATCCTTGATCATGCCGCAGGAGAAGGAGACGTAGGGACTCGACAACTCATTACTGTCCTGGAGCACATTGTGGCACAGCGATTTGATGAGAAGTTGATCCGGGAAAAGAATGGGCACTTGGCCCGGGATGTTTTAGACACCTGGCATATGGAATCTGGCAAACTCACTGGCTGGTCCAGGGCGTTAAACAGGATGGCTCGCTTTGTTCCAGTGCTTATCTGTAGAGATTTGATATGGTGTGCGTTCTTTGCGAATTTTGCGAGAAACATGACTGATCATATCAATCGTTTTTTTTGGTGTTCCCCTTCTGCAAGATGGGGACGATGCAACTAGCAATCTGGTAGTTACAGGTAGCCCTTCAGCCTTAGAGCCAGACATTGAATGCCTCGGATGACTGGCTCAAGTTGAGTTGCCAGGCCAAGTGCAATCAGGGCACTGCGATTGCGGGGGTTCTAGCAATGGCGAGTGATGAGCCAAGCACGAAGGAGGTCGCTCTAGATGATCAAGTGCAACCAAAGAGTCTTGGACCCGACGAAACAGTTTTTGCACTGGTGTGCTATAAACAAATAAATATAATATAAACAAATATTATCTATCTTAGTTCTAGTTCTATCTATCATCATGTAAGTCGAATCTAGACTCTAGAATCTGTCCCTCCCTTTTTCCCCAAACAGGTTTACCTGTGGGGTTCTATCTTAGAAAAAAACAGACTGGACGCGCTGGTGGGCGCGCTGGGTTTGGTTGGGCGCGGATTTGGCCCTGCTGGGCGCGCTGGGTTGGGTTGGGCGTAGGGTTTGGCCGTGCTGGGCGCGCTGGGCTGGGCGTGGTGTTGGGCGTGCTGGCTGGGTTGGGCGTGGCGTTGGGCGTGGGAAGTACAAAAGTTCACTTTCAAAGTACAAAAGTATACTCTCAAAGTACAAAGGTATACTCTCGAAGTACAGAAGTATACTTTCAAAGTACACAAGTATACTTTCAAATTGCACAAAGTATACTTTCAAATTGCACAAAGTATACTTTCAAAGTACAAAAGTATACTCTGGAAGTACAAAAGTACACTTTCAAATTACACAACGTATACTATTTAAAGTACACAAATATACTTTCAAAGTACACAAATACACTTTCAAAGTACAAAAGTATACTCTGGAAGAACAAAAGTATGCTTTCTCAAAGTANGAGAGTGCTATTTGATTCAATTGATTTACTTGCACTGTTTGGGGTCTATGCTGGTATCATTCTATGCATAAGTGACGCATTTTCAATAGTATCTCGAAGAGCTGCTTGATCAATCGAATCCCTGGCCATAATCTGCACACCTTTTCCTGCTTAGGATGCTGCCGGATGTGTTGACCCTTCCAAGCCCGGCAAAACGTGGCACACCAGCAACCGAACTTCAAAAGATAGAGGTTGGTGAGGACTCTCAGTCTCAACCTGCCACAACTAGTCAAGGCAGTGCTCCAGAAGATGTGGAGCGCTTTTCAAAGCTCCCAATTGTGAAGCGCACAGTTCCTGCTGAAAAATGGGAAGAAGAGGTTCTCAAAAAGCATCGGCGAGTTGTGGCATTTTCGCATATTGGTCTGCATTGCCGTTCCAGGGCTGGACAGACTAAAGATCCTCAGCGATGAAGACTTGATAAGAATTGTGTTTTTTGGATTGCTTGCACAGTCGCTCTTGATACATGTCCAGGAGGCTAGCAGTTGAACCCAATTAAAACATGTACAGCAGTAAAACGTGGCCGGATTTTGTTGTTGGTGCTTAGGACAATATCATTATCGGAGCCACTTGGCGACTGAAGGTCATGAGTCATGGGACCACTGTGTTGCAACACTTTTTGTTTGCCAAATGGCTGTAGTTTGTCCTGCATTCAGGCTTTCCTCTAATTTCCCCTCAAAGAGTACTGAGATCAAGCTTTCCTTGTTTGTTTCGGCTTCCTCCTTGCGCTTGTTTCTCCAGCAGATGTACTCGCTTTCCTTGCAAATAGCATGAGGTTCTCTTCTTCAACTCAAGCGGCGAGAGACTCCACAATGGCGAGCAGTTCATCAAATGGCGACTGACAGATTTGGGGCAGCCAGAGCCAAGGAATATCACAGTGCCGCTGGGACTCGACTTGGACTCGCTCCGGGTTGATGAGACCAAGCAGTTTTCAGAAGCGACTGTTGGAGTGTTGCGACTGTATTGAATTTTTGAGACACAATGCAACATTAAATAGACGTATGGACAAGTCATGGAGAAATATGTGTCTCCCCTGATATCTTTTATCCCTTAGCTGTACTAAGGCACTTGAGATGGCAGGCTTGCTCGCACTGGCGCAAGGCGGAATATGCCAAGAACGCGTGCAGAGGCTCTATTATGGCCATCCAGAATCCACATTTGATTGAGTTTGAGAGCAAGTACGGCAACAAGGAGACCTTGTTGCTAGTGGAGAACCCAAAGGAAATTGAGAAGTTGGGTGAATGTCCCATCCTAGGCTCCTGCAAGAGGAAAGGTTGCAAGCTTCCGTGCAACTTGTCGGTACGTGAGAAGTACTGCCAGCTCCATTTGGGTGCTATGTATGCAGGCAAGTCCGGGCGGCTCGTTACAGGTGGTGCTGATGCCAAGGCAGCAGCAGTGCTGGGGCAGAAGAGGTCCGCTTCCAAGATGGCTCGGAATGCCCTTGCAGCCAAGGTTGAGGCCGCCAAGGAAGAAGGAGAGGCTGCAGGACAGGATGACGCTGACCGTCTCAAGGAAGAAAGGCAGAAAAGGTTGGAGTTGGCCTTGCACCTGGAGGATCGACGCTTCTTCACAGCAGAGGCTAATGAAAGCTATGTGAAATTCGTGCGCAAAGGCATGAAGGAAGAAGATGCCACCATGTCTCGCGTCCCAAAATTGGGACGTGGATTGGATAGCTCAAGTAGCCTTGAGCTGGTCATTCCTTGTTTTCCTGATGGGTCTTAGCTGACTAACTTGAAGCGAAAGGGGTCGCAACTGGTCAAAAGGAGGCGTTTGCAACTTGAGTGAGCAGGACTGCGGGACTGCCGAGTCACACCACTTTTTTAAACCTAGACTCTGAGGATCTGGCCATCTCGAGAAAGAATGACCGCACCTGGGCAGAGAGTCTGGATTCGGTGGAGCGCTTTCGCTTGACACCCATGGATTTTGGTCTTGACACTTCGGCTGAAAGGGCCTTGGCAACTTGGGGGGTGGCACCCGATGAGCGCACAAGAAATGCCGTCACAATCCATATCTCACGGCCTTGTCATGGGAACCCACACCATGCCCTCGAAACATAGCACAGAATACAATGAGACACTCAAAACAGGCTGATTTGAGTCACGTAAGTCAGATTGGATGTGACTTGAGTATAACTTAAGTCACCTTGAGCTTCTTCCCTACTTCCTTTGTGGCACAGGGTGATCGACAATTGCATGTTTTTCAATGCACAAATTTAGTTGAAGATAACTTGATCACGTATCAAGAGCTGCAGAGATCTGACGCCCAGTCTTCACCCAATGTCGATGTCAGGATGTACTCACTGCAGAACAGCGTGAGCGCCGCATGCTGGAGGTGGAGGCAGAAGTGGCCCAGCTGGTGGGCTGGGGTAGCGAAGAGGCCCGATTGGGGTAGCTGTGGAGAAAGGGATGGGAAACAGCTAACGAAATCTTCACATGGCAGGACTCAAGGAAAGTTTTTCCAATTTGGGTTGGTTCGCCTTGATTCACCAGTTGGAAGCTTGAGTCTGACGTAATAAGGTTCATCCAACAGTCTTGATCAGACCAGTGCAAAAGCGATCAAGAAAAGGAAAGCTGTTTGACAGAAGGGCGACGCTACTTGACCCCATTGCTACTTTGGATCGGCCCTGAGAGGAAGCGGGCAGCGCCCGACACTTTTTTTCTCAGCTGCGGCGGCAGCTGGGACAAGCCCCTCGTGGCAGCGGCTGGAGTGCAGCTGCTTGTGGCGGTGCAGGAGCATTGCAAGGGGCACTGCATATGCCGCGAGCATTGTGGGTCGCTGCGAACCCAGGCAGGGATGCATGACATCCATAGGCCGTAGGTGGGTGCAACATGACTCTCGTTGTTCTATGTGTGTCACGCCGAGTCCATGTCCATTTGTTTTAGGCTCCGGGCGCGAAATATTCGTCCGCCTGGCCACCTGTTTCTTGCGAGCAGCTGGTACTATTAGTCGCGAAGAAGTGACGTGGGTGACTTGACACCAAGCTCTCATGTGTAAGCCATGAAGTTTCATGAGTTTTCTGTAGTCCAATACGACCTATTCCTACCGTGACTTCAATTTTTTTCCATGTTTTTTCGTGACTTTTCCAGGTCGATGGCCAGGAGATTGGAGACAAAGGAGACCCCACTGAGCTGATTGCAGCGCGAATGGTAGCAGCAGAGCATGGCTGTCTCGCCATCAAGGAGCTTCAAAAGAAAGTGGTCCGAGCAACGATGCAAAAGTCATTGCCAAGACTGGCGTAACTAATCGAAAACTAGTAGATATTAGATAGCAACCTCATATCTCCACTTGAAATGCAAATTTGAACCGCGGCCTTGAGCTGTCTTGCTTTGTGTCGAGCGGCGATCGAGGTGCCGAGGCCTCCAGGCAAGGGCACACGACCTGTCAGGACGTGGATGCCTTAGTTGACTCTCGAGAAGCAGTTCGAGCACTAGCGGCTGCCTTGGGCAACGTGGATGGTGCGGGTAGTGGCACCACGCTCTTCGTGGTGCTGGGCACTCAGCAGGCCTCGGGTTGGTTGATGCATGGAAGGCCAGAAGTACGCACATGCTACCATGACCATTCATGGCCATGAATCATATCTGTATATACAATGTATTTGTATGGGAGATCTGAGATATGCATGCTTTTGATCAGGCTTGTTGCTGTTTTGCTTTGTCTTTCGAAGACCATTGCTTTACAGCAGGGGGTGCTGCAGTCCATCAACGATTTACTGATTTATATACGATTCGATTTTCCCATCCATATTTTCCATTCGTAGGTCCCATCCGTTTTCCATCCAACAGCAATCACCATTCAAGATTGCAGAGCTGTGCTTTCAAAGCCTTTCTAGTTCTCGGAAGTGAGTCTCGTTGATAGTCTTACCAGGACTCACAATGGCAGAATCATTATTCTCTTGATTTGCTGTCACATGGCGGTGTCATAGTGGTCAAGAGATACTTGAGAATCACAGAACAGAAAGTTTCCTGATTCAAGTATCATGTTCCAGTACCTGTGTGTCATCCAAATGTGCGTTTTCAGAAGGATTGGATGCATCAAGATCCCCAAAGTGTCCAGTTCGCCTGGGCTTGCCAGGGCTTGGCGCGGATTGCGCGCATGGAGCCAGCCTTGGAGGCTGTAGTGTCACCGTGGGAAGTAGGGCTTTGCTTCACCTGAAGGGAACAGAGTGCATTTCAAGGAAATTCGAAACTTCGAGCTGGCATGCCGAAAATTTGCTGCTAGGCGCGTTTCCCCACCACGGTGCAAATTCCTGATTTCTCGGCCATAGAGTTGGTGCAGTTTATGGAACTTTCAGCCAGCAGGTTGCCATCAGGTAGGGTTGGAAGGGACCAGATGTGGACCGAAATTGGAGTTGAGAGTGTTGTCACCTTTTGGCAATGTCAGGTGTTTGAACTATATATATATATACATGGATTTGTTCGGTTTGAGTGAATTGCTGTCGTCCTAGGAAGTTCGTCATAGGAAGCATCTTCTCATTTATCAAACTTGCTCATGCTGTACATTGCGTGCAAAACAAGAGGCAGTCTGCATGTCATGTGATTTGCCAGAGGTGTGCCCGACTACCATGCACAGCATGCAATGTTCTAGCCACCAGGTGCATTGGCATTTGAAGATCAGCTGGCGCCACGCTTGGCTGAACACCTCATTGAGGTTTATGGTGGCGGCGGCCAGGGCAAGGTGGCAACTGGAAGATGTTCTAGCATTTTAGCCGTCCATGCCTTGAACGCGATTGAGCATGAACATTTTGAGGAAAACAAATGAGGAAAGGGAAGTGGGATTTTTCATGTAAAATTCAGGAGCTGGGAGAGAGAGGTAACCTCGCTTTGGCGCGGCGGCTGCTACAACGCGCGGTGCAGAACAGAATCACTAGGCAGGTGCATTTTCAGTGGCTTGTTTCAAGGAATCCGTACCATCCAAGCGTATCCACTCCTCCAGCCTTACGCCATGTGGGAGGCTTTTTAACAGCATCCAGGAAGGTGAATCGCCCAGTGACACTCCAGAAAGCGAACGCCTGACCAAGGAAGACTTCGAGGTGCCAGTGGTGCTGCAGGATTGATGGAAGTCTTGCATGGCATGATGATTGCATCCGTGCCACCAAAATATAGCTTCTGTATCTTCTGTGATTCAATGCACTTCAGCCACAGTGCAAGATTTCTTGAATCAAGCCGTCGCTTAAGATGTCCAGACCAACCCCACTGCATGCAGGTTGGTGCTCCAATTGGAGAGGGTCGCGAGCAAAAGGATGCCATTGATGAAGAAGTTGGCATCCCGTCAATTTTGTCGTTGTGGCTGACCCCCCTTGCTTGCTACGAATGAACCCCACATTATGGACTAAGATCAAGGAATTGCCAAAGGAAGTTTCCGATGAGTAGTTTATAAAAGCGAGGGGAATTTGCACCCTGGAAGTTCTTTTCGAATGCAGTGAGGGCAGGCATAAGATGTCGAAGATGTGAACTGTCGAAGTGTTTAGAAGCAGCTCTGCCGCGACCAAGGCAACTTGATTGGCATGACAAAGGCCAAAGAGTGGTTTGCTCAGGCACAAGCAGATTAGGAAATTGGGGTTTCCAATGATCCGAGTCAGGCCATCACCGTATTCCCAACACTTGAGTAGTATATGTATGATAGAAGCAGGATTCCAGGATGACAATTTTCCAGAAGCTGTTTGATGAACGCTTTGCCTTGTATACAGACAACTCGTTTTGACCCGCAAAGCAGGTCCGCCAGAAGGTGGCCTTCGTGGAGCAAACGGGCACTCGGAGTGATCTTCGGGTGTGCTTGAACATCATAATTACCGGCAATCCTGGAACTGGTAAGACCACCTTTGCACGATTGCTGGCTCGATTCTTTCACACCTATGGGGTCCTGCCAAAAGATAGCTTTGTGGAAAAGAACGGTGTCTTGGCTTTTGACGCTGGAAAGACCAGAGGGTTGTGGGTTGTTGCCGGCAAGCTATATCCTACATGTGCGCTTCTGCGACTTCTGGAGATTCCTTAGAATGTTCCTTCCTTTCTTCTGACCATGATTGCAGCACAAGCCATGATGTCAAGGACTTGAGCTCAAAGCAGAATTCATGGGTGGCACCGCACCTCGCGTCAAGGCAAAACACACTTCGGTTCCACAAGTGCAATGGAAAGGGGAAGCTGGGCAGACTACATTTCCACCTGCAGTGATCCAGGACGTTGCCGTTTCCTAATTCTAGTCTAATGCCACAATGGGATGCAGTGGATAGTCCAGTTTAGATTTAAACTTTGAAACTTAAACAATGGAATCTGTGACAATCTTCTCACGGTTGTGGTCACGCTTTCGATTCTACCCTCTTGGAGTCATATCTCGGCAGGCAGCTGTGCAGGAAGCCATGGGTGGTTGCACCTTGGCTTTTGTGAGTCACGGAGAGGGTATCCAGGTATATCCGAAACTAGACACGGTGAAATGAGGGCAGTTCTTCGAGTCGTTTTTTCTTGAGAAACTGTGCAAAAGCGGATGCTTCTTTCCGTGGCATGGTTGCCTCGTTTACCTCTAGGTCTAGCATTACCTTGCTGTGACTTCTTGCCAGGCTTGTTCTTGGATGAAGCCTATGCGTTGATGGATTCAGCTGCTGGTGTGGGTGGTGCGGGTGATGCATTTTCCCAGGAGGCCTTGAGGCTAGGCAATTATGGCCAAAGGGAGAAGTTTACTTGAGGTTGCACCAACTGTGGGAGAAACGGGTAAATAAATGGAAAAAACATGAAAAAACAACGACAGCCTAGCCACTGTCCCCCACCCAGCTAGAGAGAGAGAGGACTCTCCTCACTGAAGTGGAGAACCACCGCACCAATCTCATGGTGGTGCTCGCCGGCTACAAGGCCTTGATTGTGATGTTTGCATCTTCTCCTCATTGCGCATCCGCAATTTTGGGAGCATGGCCGGCGATGCCACATGACAGGAAAAGATGGGCAGACTGATGAGAGCAGAGGTCTGAATCGGGATTGGGCAGGTTTCGACCCGAGAAGAACAAGCATCAATGATTCTTTAGCTTTCCGGCTTGGAGCGTTTTCTGCCGCATGAAGCGAAGACAGGCACCAGTGACGTAAGTCCAATGGCACTGTCGAAGAGCAACAAACAGTAACATATAACATAAACATTTCCTGCAACCTTCGTCCATAGCCTCTCAACGACAGAAGCAGACGTGAATGACGTGGTTGACTTGTGCGATGTGGTGCCCTGCAACCAGGAGGGTTTGGCACGCCGCTTTCCGAACCGATTGCACTTGGATGATTACACCCCTGCTGAGCTTGGGGAGATTTGTGAAATGTGTGCCAGGCAGATTGGGTTGCGGGAGTGTCCAAGAGTATGGCTGGTCACGCTTTGTCATTTTCGCCAGGCACCGACATCAGCGCGAGTTCGAACCTGGTCTGCGGGAAAAGCTAGAGAAGCACATTGAAAATTTCTATTGGAGAGATACCTGGCTGTAAAACTGTGCAAGCAGGTGCAGATTATTGGCGCGGTTGAGGTTTTATTCCTTCAGATGAGTGCCATGTCTGGCTTGATCGCTTGCCCCATGCATTGTTTGCTCCTGTTGGCTGATAGGGAACCTTTAAACACCAAGGACATTGCCCAGCAAAATGCTGGACTTTCAGTCAATCTGACAGCAACTTTGAAGCAAATTTTGTTCCTAATGTGTGATGGTCAGGGCGGAGACTTGCAGCATTTCTCTTTGCAGATGTGGCACAATTAATTAGTTTGCTTTGCGTGTATGATGTGAATGCCAAGGAAAAAGCTTTGGACAGACAGATCGTGAGGATCGTTTCCAAATATCCAGAGGCACGCTCATGTGTTGATTCAAACCGGTTGGCACCGTTGGGTTTGATTGGCTTCTAGGACTCTCTGCGTTTGATTGACCCAATGCCTACACGGCACACATGCATATACAATTACATTTATAAATATATATATATATACACACATATATATACACATACATAGATTTTTGGTTGGTTGCATAGTACTGTAGATGTTAGTGACAGCGGGATATTTCTATGATTTGGGCGATTCAAAAAATGCTGCAAAAATTCAATTCCACATTCTCCCCCCCACGGTTTTTTGGATACTGCCACTGCGCTAGGCCTTTGCACAGATGAGCCGCATTGCAGGCATGGCAGCTCCAAGTGACGCGCCGTCGCTGATGCGCCAGCGAAGTATTTTGGCCCAACGATTTGTTTGGCAGATGAAGTACTGTAAATCAGCTGGATCTAGTGTCAATCATATTCATATTCAATCATTCTGTCCAAGAGCTTCCACAATTCCAGAAAATGCTTGACGCACGGTTCCCTGAAGATGCCCAGCTGCTGTTGCTCTTGCTGTTGCTTAGTCATTAGGTGGCGTCAGCATTCAGCAGGTGAAGGCAGAGGTGGCGGTATTCACTGCAGCCGACTTTGGCATAGAGGACAGAAGAGAGGCTTCAGCGAAATGATGCTGGAACAAAGTCATTCGTCACTTCCATACTTTAGCTGTCATGCATGATAATGATGCTTGTCATTTCCATCGTTTCTCTTTCTGCCGGTGCCCTGGGTCCCGTGCAGGAGAGGCCAACTATGGGGGATCCGGAGTTGCGAAAGCGGGTGCAACAAGAGGTGGAACGTCTCACTGGACACTTGGCAATGTGGGGAACATTGGATTAGTTTCCTTCAGATCTATGTGATACACAAATATATAATATAAATATATATATATATATGTTAGATAATCTACCCTATGTGCGGTCTAGTTTTACCTCATGGAGTGCAGTGGGTCAAGCTTAGCCCTGCACCATCCCATCCTTTTTCGTACGTCTTGTACGTCTTGCGCTCAGGCATGGCCAATGTGAAGGCTTTCTTCAAGGAGCTCTCGCGGACTGTGGCCTTTGTTGAGCGGGGTGGGGATCCACGAGTGCTGCAGACCAGCCTCAATCTGCGTCTCACTGGAAATCCGGGGTTGCTTGGAAAGCAACTCTCGTCAACATGGTGATTCTGAGATGGTTATTTATTTATATTTATTTTATCAGCACCTGCACTGAGGACAGGTAAGACTACAGTGGCAAGGCTCATTGGGCGCTACCTTTATGCTCATGGTGTGCTACCTCGCGACACCTTTGTAGAGCGCAATGCTCTGGCCCTGAAAGGTGCTTTGGTCTGCAATTATTGTTCGGGTTGGTGGACAAACTGCATGTCGACACTAGGCGATACAGGCATCTTGTAGGTGCAGCTTTCGAACAGATTTCAATTTCACTCATGCTTTTCATCCTTCAGGCCAGTTTGTGGGCCAGACCGCGCCCACAGTGGCTGAGGCAGTCCGCAACTGGAACTAAGAGATTGCAAAAGGGCCCGGGTGGGGACTGGTTTGATTAGTAGACAGTCACCTATAAATTGCGAAGAAGCTTTTCTTGGTAGATGGTATGCAGCATACTGTCATGAGTCATGTCCCAGTAGTCCTTTTGATCCTACTTGTCTTGTTGCCAACCATGTTGGCCCTGAAGTTGTAAATAAACCTCGGCCTTCATTCTGGTAAAAGCTCCCGAACAACTGGCCTCCTCATCGTTGAAGCGCGACATTTGATCATCAGGCATACAAGGAATGAGTGACGTGGACCGGGTTTTGGGCAGTTCAGCTGCTTCCCACATGAAAAGAATCTTGTGCAGATAAGGCGATGCAATGGGTGGGTGCCTCTTCATTGACGAGGCTGAAAGGGGAGCAGTCCGGAGATGCCCTTACCGATGTGTGCAGTCTTGATCCAGTGGGCTGTTGATCTCATATCTCAGGCCTATGCCCTGGCAGACCGTGGTGGTGACAAGTTTAGTGGCGAGGTGATCCGTACCCTGCTGACGGAGGCCGCAGAGATGCGTCTCACTCCAGTGTAGTTGTCACTGAAAACATGTCACCATGCGCCACAAGATTTCCCACTGCAGCACTGGCTGATGGGTAGGTGGAGAATCATCGCACTGGACTTCTTGCAACCAAGCTGAAGTATGACAGCCATGCTGCTCAGGGTTGGACCAAGCCATCTAAGCCATCTCTGAAAGCCAGATGGCCCAATTGCTTCCATAGCCTTGCAGCATTTGCAAATTGCTACTGGAAATTCTTTCGGGTCCTAAAAAAAACTAGACGAACGTGCTTGTTTTTGTGCACTTGCAATTTGGTGCTGTTGCGGTTGTGGTTTGTGTATTTGTTGGTGAGCCAGCTTATTGCCTTTTTTATTTAAAAAATTATACATTTTGTCATTTTGTACCGTTCTGCCAGCTGCAAAGCCACCCACGCCTTTCTCAAAGTCAGGTGGTTTTGGCCGGATATGCGGACAAAATGGATGTTACGCCCTCAGCCTTTCACGCTTTCGGACTTCAATGACTGAGACATCCACCCGTGGACTCCCTCAGGTTCTGATGGATGCGGATCCGGGACTCCGCCGTCGCTTTTCCATGGTGTTGCAACTGGAAGATTACAGTCCTGAAGAGTTGGCGGATATCTGTCACTTGGCCTATGCCAATGCTTTTGAAATGATGGAACAGTCAGGGAGTCTCATTCAAACATGATGGAGAGATGTGGGTCGTGTTCGCTTTTCAGGTGAACATGCAGCCCAAGATCGCTTCAATTTGACCTTCGCACCTGGCTTGGTGGAAGCCTTGGCGCACCACATCAGGTCCCAACATGGCCATGAGATTTCTCAGCACAATGGAGGTGGGATTGCCCAGTCAGGTTTCGGCCTTGCTTTTGCAATTTGGGCATGGCTGCCGCCTGGAGATATGTTGCAAGGGTATTGAAGAGCTAGAGGGTCGAAGAAGAGTGAAGGGGTCAAACGAAGAAAGGTTGCCGACTTGACTGGCCCGCGGAGTTGACAGACTTCACAGCTTTAGGCTGTAGATTCCATTTCCTCAAAAGAAGTTTAAATTCTGGTAAATTTGATGTTTGCAGATAGATCTCGGAGTTGCCAAGCGGAAGTGTGGCAAGGCCTTGCAGTGACCTTGGCAGAGCGAGCTTTCCGGCGCTTGGCGACGCGATTGGGAGATCCTCAAAGCCAACAGGCTGTGAGTGGCAGCCAATGCCGGGAGTTGATCCTTGGAGTTTGGAGGTTTTCTTTATTTCCTACATGATTTCATACATTTTAACTTTATTTGCAATATTTTTGAATCGCTAGATCTTTCTTTGAGATTCTGGTTTGAGAGGCATTTGAAGTATTGGAGGTGTTTGAGGGTACTAGGGTACTGTACACGGTGCCAAGGTTGGTGCCCCTGCTGTTGTTCCTTTGTGTCATCCAATGATCCAAGGATTGCAGAAGACTTTCTCATTGGACTTCCCCAGGAAAGTGTACGGAAGACTCGCCCAGAACCAACGTCACCAGGCCCTGGGCAGCCTTTGATGTGTTTGCCTCAATCCCGTTTGCACAAAGTTTTCGTAATCACAAAAGCCGGGGTAACCCAGCTGAGCTTTTTCTTCTTTAGAAGTCTTGGGTGCAGGCATTTCCACTTTGTATGATATGTCAGGGGGAGTGGAGAAATATGTCAAACGCCATTTCTAGTAATTTCTAGCATACTGTATCAAAATAAAGTGAGAGAGACAGATACCTTCTAGTTTTTACCTTCTTCCCCTTTGCTTTTTCATTGCTTGGGAAAAATCAATTCAACAAGCACAGTCAATTATCTAGATACCTTTTTTAAAGTTTGTACATGGATTGTAAGAGCTAAAACATTTTTTGGTGCATTCCTTAACTATTTTCAACAAGCAGATTCACCTACCTTTGTTGAAAAAGCAGATTGTAAGAGATAAAGCAATTCTTTACCGCATTCATTGACTGGTATTCTTAATAAGCCGATTCATTTACCTTTACTGCAATAAGCGTACTCAGCTAGCTTTTTTGAACAAACACAACCACTTCTTTTCCAAAGTCATCAAGGGATTTGTTCAATCAGCATAGTCATGTGACTTTTTGAGACATGAAACACTTCTTTACTGACTCCCTTAACTATTCATTTCAACACATTTGTTGCGAAAAAGAACGGTCCTTTCGAGCCAGGTTTCGTTATGTTTCGTTCCCCCTCCCTTCTCTCAAGTTTAATGTGAACTGTGCACTGTAGAACCACGGAGGAAAACTGACTGAACCTTCTTTGAGTATACTGTATATACGCTTGATGTCTTCGCTAAATGTAGTTTGGTAAGGGAATCCCTCTTATTTCACAGCTTTCCATGTAGTGTCTGTAAGACTATAATGTAGCTTCCTGATTTCACCATCCTTCACTCATACACTAGTATAGTACATTCAGTTACTGTAAACCTGATGTGCATGGATAGGCCACATGCCAGGTGCTGCTGGGGAGACCGGCCGTGCTCGACCGCCAAAGCGGACGCGGCCAGCATGGCAGGAGGCGATAGAGAATTTCACAAACAGAATCCCCCAAGCAGATGGTTGTTCTGTTGCCTCCATTTTTTTTCAATCTAGATATTGTCCTTAATGCGACTCTTGCCGTTTCTGTATTCCAATATGACTCGATGCTTTAGATATGCAGGCTGCTTTGGCTCAGTTTGGTGTTCCACCTAGGGAAAGACCCACAAAGAGACCCAGTGTTGTTGTCTTAAAGTGCAGCGTCCTTCTCTGATTGACACGGAGGTTCCTTTTGCGCCTCCCCATCAGATAAGATCCTATCTTAATGTCTTCTGACCGGCTCCCTTGATCGAAAAATGTGCCTCCATACTGGTTTCTCAACAGCCCGTGACAATTGTACAATCGTCAACAGAGTATTATCAAGCGGGGCAATACTCATGGGGCGTTTCGATGTGACCTCTTTTAGGAATCCGTTTTTTAGACACAACTCTAAAACAAGTCTAAAACATTCTAAAGCAACTCGACAACACTCTAAAACACTTTCAACCATTCTAAAACAGTCTAAACCCTTTTGCCATTTGACCAGTGTTCATGTGTGATTGTCATTGACACTTCGGAGAATGTGTCTAGTTGTAGCTGTATCCCGAGAGGTACTTTGGGGGTATGCTGGGGGTAGGTGGCGGGTATTTGGGGGATACTATGGGGGTGCAGTGACCCCCCAAGCTATTTCTGGAGTCTGCCCCCACCTCGGCCAGAACAGCTTTAAGAAATAGCATCATGTATATAATGATTTTTGGGTACCCCACCCAACGGGGTCACACCCAAGGGGTCGGATGGGCAAGATCTGACTCACGCATTTATACAGCAAGTTCATAAGATGTATTCCCCGGTCCTGCAAGTTTTCCTTATGACCAACCAGCTACTCTTGCAGGCTCCGATCACTCTGCACCAAGTATATACTGCACCTTTTCTACTTCCCAACTTTTTGTGTTCGCGGGATGAGGATGATTTTGTTGCCCAACCTGGCCCAAGCCCCCTTCTGAATTGCGGTGTGACCGTTTGCATTGTTTTACACAAATTTGAGTCACCAGTTTGCAACACTTGATCTAGCTAGCACCGTAATAATTTCAGGTTTCGGAACCATTGTGGTGGATTTGACTGGTAGCAGTACTTTGCAGAAGTTTAAAAGTTCAATTTCATGAGGCATGACATGAAAGCTATTTCTTGCCCCAGGCAGTGGGATCCCTGGCCCGAGAGATGGCACATGAGCTGCTGAGAGGAATGGAGGGCGTGAGGGGCCCCAATTTAGTTTTGCAAATGTCCTGGTGTGTATCTTGTTGCTGGCTTTGATGGACGGGTAGAGGCTCCCTTTGGCTTCCTCCCATGGTTTGACCGTTTCTCTTGGCTTTACGGTCAACAAATCGACATCGGCCAGGTCATAGATGACCCTTTGGACGAGGATATGCCTGGTGATTCTGCCCCGTCAAGGGATGATCATGTGAAGGCGAAATCTGTCAGATGTGAAAGGGGGAGCCATAAGACTCATGAGACATCCCTCTCAAATGCAGGTAGTGATGTACAGGCATGAAATGTACGTGACTCGTGTATTCTCATGTGTATGATATCTATGATCTATACATAGATTTCATGTGTCAGGTTTGGCTGTGCACGAAAGGGTTTCCAGCTCAGCTGGAGTTTTCTCTGCAGTATTACCTTGACCAATACTGTAATTGATTCTACCACAGAATGGGGCGGGTCTGTGATTAAATCAATTTTTCTTGGGGGTGGTTTTAGGGCTTGGAATCCGCTGTTTGGACGTGTTCACTGTTCTGGCATTTTCCCATTCGTTGATAGCTTTTGTCCACCTCAGCCCACAAGTTGCTTTCTTCTTGACTCTGGAGTTCTGGGTGGGATCCACGCTGGAGTGCAGAATTGCGGTAGCCATAAAGCATCTCCAGAACTACCTTGTACCAGAAGACCCAAGTTGAGGGCACTGCAGTGTGCTTGAAGGCACTGCAGTGTGCATGATCAACTGTGCAGGCCGTCGCAAAGGCAGTGGCCAAGGGCAAGGACAGAGAGAGACCGAAGGAGGAGGTGAAAGAGGAGGAGCACCTTGAACTTTAACGTGTTTACCTTGTCATTCGGGAAGCATGTAGCACTTTGCCAAAATTGTTTGGCACCACTGGGTTTGATTTTGTCATGCGAATCCTAGGAAATTGCCACAGCAAGAGGGTGAAAAAGTGGTGGAAGAGATGTCGACCTTAGATGCCTTGGAGTGTTTGGGTCTTTGCCCTGCCAACTTTGAATGGTTCGAGCTTAATGTGTCATGGTTGATGTGGGCACATTGTTGGTTCTGGCCAGGCCGACGTTTTTGAAGTTTTTGCATGGGGTCACCGTGGAGAAAAAATGAGTCTCGCATTTCTAGTCACAAGCCCCCATCAGTCAACCCATGCTGTTTGAAGCATGAGGTTGCTAACCCACCTGACGAGAACTGTGGCATTTGTCACTATAAACTGGCAGATGGCTACCGATGTGGAGGTGGTACTCATTACGTGTGCATGGGATGCATCGATGCCTACAAGACCACCTACAGCAGGTGATAAGTGAAGCTGCAGAGGGTTGTCCTGAGTACGAGTGAGAGGGTACGTTAGAGTCTGTTAGAGGGATGTGTGAAACACACTTTCCAAATCCAAATATTTCAACGGAACGTTTGTTGTTGAGGCCATTCATGATGCAGCACAACACAATTTGCATGGGCTCTGTTCCAACAATTTTCATGGCATACCTCCAACGTATTTGCCCATGAGACTGACATGACCGACATGACCGACATGGCTATGATGCTTTAAACAAAGTCCCAGCCGTGTGGGTGAAACATTGTACAGTAGATGAACTCGTTGTCTATACATATACTGGTAGGTAGACGCGCAGTGGGGTTCTGATCATGGTGAATGGCCACCAGCACTTCTGCAGCTCAAGTGCTGTCTTGGACAGGCCCAGAAGGGCTCATATCGCTTTGGATCCGATGTAACACAAAAAGAGCCTAAAGGAGGTGGACATTTTGCCTGCTTGTGACTAATGTTTCGGAGCACCACGGCCAAGAAATGATGATTTTCTCGGCGAGTGACACGAGTCACCAGGAGAAACACGTGGTGCAAGCCTCCGAGGACTAAGAGTTTTCGCCAATGATGGGCTCAAGATAATGTCTAACGTTTAAAGAGTGTCGTTAGCAAGAAGGGCTTACAAAAATCTTTAGAGTTCGACACAGTTGCAACAACATTCTCCACGCCCTCTAGCAGCAAGTTATTGAAGAAACGAGGTGAAAGAGAGTGACAAGAAATCCCAGGGCCGCACCGGGCAGCTGCCCCCCCCACACCACCCGCGTGTGAGAGGGTACAGCGATATCGTTCTCACTTGGTGACATATGCAGGATCTTCCCTCAGATTTGGACTGGGTATTTTGCGGCTGTTTTCATCGCTTCCACATGTCCCGGCATTTGTGCAGTGCACCCGAACTCATTCATAGACGTCGATTGTCTAGAGTCGACAATGTTGATTTTGTATATCTATATAAACACACATTTATATAAACATATATTGATATAAACACATATGTGTATACATATATATACATATTACTGTATATTGATCATAAGGTCTTGGTAGTGAGTCCTGTTGGGTAGTGTCCACTCCTGCGATTGACTGGGTGTAGACTGTGTGATGCGTGTGGGCATCGAGGTGCATCATGCTGTGGGGTTGGCTTTCTTGTCAGTCATTCTGGTGAACGTGGTCGGCCAAGCCCCTTAGCTGATCCAATCAATGCTAAGACTTCCACAATCACGGGCATCTGTAGCTTGAGGGAGAAAACGCTCTTGGACCTGTGCACTCAGTGATCAATTTCAATCCTTTTGTTCATGTTAGGTTTGCTAGTGACATAGTCGAGTGTGAATGGAGCATGCGGATCATAGACTGTTGCTGCTTCTACAGATGTTTTGTTGGGGCTTTCCAGCGCACCAACCGGGTACTGTACCACGACTCCAGGGCGAAAAGGAGCCATTTACGAGCATCCACCAGGAGGAAAGCCTCTACCCTCAGGAGGGAGATGCACCTGAGAGACGCCTGCAAGTGACAACAAGTTCCTTGGCAGCTGTGTTGATCAGCTCGTGGATCTTAAGCTTGAGATAGTGGTTAGGTATCTCTGATGTTTGGGCCACAGGCTTGGGTCTTTGTTGGGGCGGTGGCTCTCAGCGTAAGTTCTGAATTGTGGAACTAGATTTCTGATTTCAGACATGTTGGTAAAATTACATGGCGTCGTTCTAAAGAAAATCACATTTTCATGATCTGGTTGGCCGTTCTCTATTCCTTTTTTCCTACAGGTTTGGAAGGCTACAGATGGAAAACACTCCGCTTTGTTGCTTTCATTGATCAATTGCATTCCGCTTTGCAGTTTCCACAAATGACTGCCCACTCAGGCAGTACAAGCAGTTCCACAACAAGTACCTCTACGTCAAGCACCTCAACCAGCAGTTCCAGTACAAGCAGTACAAGCTCCAGTACCAGCAGCACTTCAACATCTTCCAGCAGTACCTCAAGCACATCTACAAGTAGTAGCAGCACATCCTCTTCAAGTACCTCCACAACAAGCAGTTCCACATCGAGCAGTTCCACAACAAGAAGTTCCACATCAAGCACCTCTACATCAAGCACTTCCACATCTAGCACCTCAACCAGCAGCTCAAGCACAAGCAGTACTAGCTCCAGTACCAGCAGCACTTCAACATCTTCCAGCAGTACCTCAAGCACATCTACAAGTAGTAGCAGCACATC
>DF240626.1:0-108360 GCA_000507305.1 Breviolum minutum Mf 1.05b.01 | reverse complement strand
ACCAGTTCTACCTCCAGCACCTCCACAAGCAGCACCAGTACTTCAAGCAGTTCAACCAGCAGTTCAAGTACAAGCACCAGTAGCACGTCAAGTTCCAGCACATCCACGTCGAGCACTTCAACATCAAGCTCCTCAACGTCCAGTACCTCAACAAGCAGCACCAGTACTTCAAGCACATCCACTAGCAGCTCGAGTACAAGCACCTCCAGCACAACCATCACCACCACAAGCACAACTACCAGTTCTACCTCCAGCACCTCCACAAGCAGCACCAGCACTTCAAGCAGTTCAACCAGCAGTTCAAGTACAAGCACCAGTAGCACGTCAAGTTCCAGCACTTCCACATCAAGCACTTCAACATCAAGCACCTCAACATCAAGCACTTCTACAAGCAGCACTTCAACCAGCAGTACTTCTACAACCAGCACGTCTACATCAAGTACATCAACAACAAGCACCAGTACGTCAAGTACTACCAACACTACTTCCACCTCAAGCACCACTTCAACTTCCATGACCACCACCAGTACAACTTCCTCCTCCACATCCAGCAGTAGCACCTCCAGCACCACGAACAGCACCACCACCTCATCCACCAGCACAACATCCATGACCACAACAAGCACAACCATCTCAACTTCCACTACTTCGTCTACAAGCTCATCAAGTTCTTCATCATCAACAAGCAGTACTACATCCACTTCAAGCTCATCAAGTTCTTCATCATCAACGAGCACAACAACATCTACCAGCTCTTCAAGCAGTTCCTCATCCTCCAGTAGTAACTTGGTATGCAGCGCTCAGGGAGCGCGAGCATGGAACATATTTGGTTGGTGTTGCATGAGGAGTGTGCACGTCCTTGACATCTTTCCCATTGTGCAATGCTTGCCAAACAAAGACGTAAACTATGGGCAGTTTCTTCATGTTTCTTGCCTAGTTTGCTAGATGTGCCAGTCATGTTTAAGATAAGGTAAGCCCGGCGACTCTAAGTACCAACCTGTCTGGGTGCCATCAGAGCTATTTGCTATAGGTGGTCCGGCGAAACTCTTGTTTTGTGCGCAGGCTCCAGCACCACTAGTACCACCAGTTCAACATCATCGTCAACGACCACCACATTGGTTGGACTGGTCCTGCTCAGCGCAGAGGTTGTTGAGAATTTCTCAGTGCACCAGCCGCATCTGGTGTGCTGTTGCGTCAGTGTTCTTGGGAAGACGTCAACTTTGGCTTTGTGAAAGGTAGACAATAATAATGCGATTCTGTCCCCTTGAGACTTTCAGAGCTTACTTGATGTGAGAATCTAGCCCACTCCTTTGGTTTTCAAGCTTTGAGAGGCCCCCAATCTCAACTTTCCTTGGCTGAGCAGTATGTCATAAGGCAATCGTGTTGACCTTCGACATACCAGCAAGGCAGCAGCTGTGCTGTGTGAGATAGAAAACAGGATGGCAGGGGGGCCAGTTCCCAGGGCACTAGGCAGTGGTACAAGCTCATCTCGCTCTTTTGCCTCCAAGATTTGAAAGACTTGTTCCAGATGTTGAGTCCATAATTTGTGCCAAAGCGATCCAAAGCGTCATGATTCTTGGATTTGGTTTGCACACTCATAGCTGAGCAGGTTGATCACGGATGAAATCTGGGACCAAGTCAGTTCCAAACTTAGCTCCTGGCGGTAGCGTTGTAGTCGGAGCATTGCCTCTTTGAACTGTTGTAAAGGCCACTTACTTTTGGAGACATTGCAGCAGACACGGCGTCACGTTGTTGTTTGCACCTTCTGCGCATATGTTTTTGAGGATGATGAAAAGATTTATGCTTTTCAATGGAAGTCAAGCTTATATTTGGACAAAAACTGAAATTATGATTGGGTGCAATGTGGAAAAACATGCGCTCACGCACCACGCATGCACGCATGCACGCACGCAGACAGACAGACGGACAGATGGACGGACGGACGGACAGACAGAAGACAGATCGAGATACAGAGACACAGAGACAGAGAGACAGAAACACAAAGACGCAGAGCCACAGAGCCACACACAGACACACAGTGTATTCTTTAGTTCAAATATATAGTGCAGGTATCCACAAGTCCATGAGTCCAAATGAAGTTGCTGTTGCCATAAACAGCATGATTTGATTTGATTTGATGAGATGATGCTCAGTTTCTGATTCCTCACCAAAATCCAAGTGTCAAGCACATGATACACAAGCGGAACAAAGGAGTAGAGTAAGGGCTACATTTTCATGTCAGTGTTTTTACACTTGTTGACAAAAAACGCGATAGCAATTGAGCCACCAAAAGTGCTGTACACTGTTCCAATCAATTTTCCTTATGCCAAGGCGAACTGTCCAAGGCCGCCAACTGCAGTGAAGTCTTTGGGGATGACATGATGGCAGCCTTGGGGACACCGGAGATTTGCAAGTGGTCACAGGACACAGCGCTGCAGTGCCAGGGCAGAACATTCACCAGTACTGTGGGCGGTTGGCAAGTGTAAGATAGTGTAAGGGGGGCCCAAAGCACACCTACAATGAACATAATGAACTCCCCAGATTTCAATCGGTGCCAATCGAAATCGATACCCTGCAAGCGCTGGCAGCTGCGCAGGACCACCGCCAAATGCAGGTGCCCCTGGGCATCTTGGTGCAATTGGACCATCGCCACCTTTCAACCTTTCACACCCAAATGCACAGCAAAGTTCTACCAAAGTCAGAGGCAGGCTTTCCCAAACCCTTGGCAACATATACAGTAGATTTACAGCCACTGCTCGCACCCCCCAAGGCCCAAGATCTACTTTTTCCCGGAAAATCTAGTTTCTTGAATTAATCTCTGCTATTTGCAGAATACATGTGTGTGTGTATGTATGTATGTAAATGAAAATGTATGTAAAGGTATGCAAATGCACGTAAATAGATGAATGTAAATGTATATAAATGTACGTATGTAAATGTATGTACATGTATGTAAATGTATGTAAATGTACGTAAGTGTGCAAAATTCCAAAACAAGGTTTGTTTTTTCAATTTTTTTCTTTAGTTTTGCCTTTAAAATCTTTTTTTTTTGGTGACAAATCCCAAAAAACTAGCTTTTTTTTTAAAGGTTCTCTCGCAAAATTTCAGAACCCCCCCAAAATTTCAATAAGCCTTGAGGTTTCCAAAATTCCAAAATTTTGAGGATTAGGCTAATCGGTTAATCATCGCAAATATTTTTGCAATTTTGGAAAACGGGATGTGTTTTCCTGGAAAGTTTTGAAAGTTTGGTAATTTAGTCAAACAAAAAGTCGACATTTCCTTTTCGGTCTCTATACAGTACCGAAATTGTAGAAAAATGCAAACAAAAGCGGGAGGTTTATTGCAGGCTTGTGAAGAAAGCACGTACTGTGTTTTTCAATGCAGTGTTCTAGCAGTGAAAGAGCAAAATCAAAAAAGAAATCAGTTTTTGCTTCTTGAAAATATGCATTCTATACTGTAAATACATGTAAATACCATTAAGAAACGAGATAGGTACATCTTGGGAGGGCGTGACCATATGTGAATAGATAGATAAGTAAATATCTATACGAAGTATGAATATAAATATAAATATCAATAAATAACATACCAAAAAACCGTAAATCTCTATAACACAGATGTCGTATGAATATACACAATGTGTCAGTGCTGTTTGTTAGAGTTGACCCAGGTTACAATGGGACTTTGCTGCTGGGTGAAAATTTGACTGTCAACGGGACTCTGGTGCCAGCAGGCAACTGCGAGGGCGTGGATCACTGGGCTGGACTAACAAACCTACATCCCACGATAGATTCGACAGATAAAAAACAGACATTCAGAGGCTCCTTGCATTCTTGCTGAGATACAGATAGGGCACTCACATTGTCTTAGTAAGAACAACATCTATGCGTTTTTCTTCTTCCTCTACTTTTCCCCATCTTGGTTGAATGGACTTGCGCACGTCGATGAGGCAAACAAAACCAAACCAAAACACCGCCTGGTGATCAGCATATACTTCACCCCCCCTTAGCCCATTGAAAGGGCGGTGGTTAAAAAGGAAGTTACAATTTAAATTTTCCTGAGGTCCTGGTTCTGGAGGTCCTGGTTTTGGACTCATTTGAGCACCAAATGGTGAATTTGTCCGTTTGCAGATTAAGACCTGAATCCGGGTGACAATGTGGCTTTATAGTTTACATTTTGCAGTTTAACTGATACCGTACATGCCTAACCTCTGCCCCCGTGCTGGTCGGCAATAATGCAGGCAATCTGGCATGGGTTTCACCTCCGCAGATGTTCAGCTACTTGGCCTGGAAGCGTTCCATGTCGTGGTTGTGCGAAGAGGGGTTTCGAGCTGTACAGAACGATACTGCAGGTGCACAGCAACAAGATGCAATACGAGAATTGGTACCTACACAATATCTTTGTCCCAGCAAATCAAGTTTCTATACCCTTCATGGGACATGCCTCCATGTGAGATCTCGTGATGCATCGAGCGGTCGCAGCATACGTGCCGTGGACCACTAGGGCCGCTAGGATGGCGGTGCCGGTGGCTCCCATGTAAGTTACCCAGTTTCCAGAATCACTCTTGGCTTTGGCAAAATCTGCAAAGTCTTTTGCTCTTGTCTGCCATAAACTAAGTTGGGTTGACTGGGTTGACTCAGTCCATTCGGTCCATTGCATTGGGCTCATTTCATCCCTTCCGCCGATTCAGCGTACTCACTTTGGGAGTCCGGCTCGGGACCTTTAGCTGGAGAGGCCATGCTCCGGCTCCGTTCATATCATTTCACCCCTTCAGTCTGCTCATTCCGTTTCCGTTCGATCTCTTGATTTTGTCTGTTTTGTATACTGTACTCATACTCGGTCTCTGTGCGGTCTCGTTGTGGTCCGGCCCACATGTGGCCGCTGGAGTTCCTTCCATGCGTTCCATGGGGCAGCAGAGAAAGGAGTGTAGAATTTAGCATGAGATCTGGTCATGCTTTGTTGTTAGGCACGTTAGGCCCTGTCATTCAAATGCAAGTGACGTCAGGTCTAGGAATCCTATAGTCACGTGAATTGCAGCGACGGAGGTTTAAGCGTGGGAACCAGACTGCAAAGAGAGAAACTAAATGGGAGTTGCACCACAGTAATCATCTGAGGCATTCTCTTCACGCAACAAGACTTCGAAATGTCCTCGGCGGATTTGAGTGCCAACGCCCGAATCACACGATCCTGTAGCTGGCTTTACTACACCAGAAACTTGGCCTGTAATCTTCATAATCTTCCTTGCCGTGGTGAAAGTGGAGACGCAAATTAACTCGTAGTAGAGTTGCTCCTCTTTCAGAAGCTGTACTGATGCATGCAACGGGAATCCAATAAAAGCAATGAACTCCTCAGGGTATGAATCAATCTTTTGAAGCAGGTGCGGCGTCATACCATGACAGTTGAAGCCGCAGAGCAATCTGATGAAACCCATGAGCCCATGAGGTGTTAACCTCACGGGCGATGCGGGACGTCCATATCGGACACTCTGGAGTTTTGGACCTCAAACCCCCGAGCCAATGAGATGCTTGGCGTCAAGACATACAGCAACGACAAAGTATTGGAACTGTTGATGTATGCATGTTGGCAAACAAACTAAGGACAGTCTTTGGCAGAGGTCTTGGCCAATGCAAGCCAACAAGCTCCTGAGCTCAATTGCGACAGCTTTCGACCTCTGAAATTCAAAATGCAAAGATGTAGGGCGAGGGATGGGGAAGCCAAGCAATCAGCCCCATCGGTGGCAACTATTTCCTTGATTACATTGTAGCACTATGGGGTATAATGACGGTATCACAATCATTTTTCCAGCCTTCCCGACCTGTGCTTGCCCTAGCTTGCAACCCAAGCCACGTGTCCAGGGTTTGCAGCCTCACAGGGTTCATTCCACCTCTGTCACTCAGGATCTCTTACAACTTGCCATCAGCCCGGCGCAGTTCAACGCCGCAGTTGATGCTGTGGCACAGCAACTTGGTGAGGCCTGGGGGTCACTCGGAATTGGATGCTGGGGAGCACCCGGTGGACCCACAGCTCCCAGCTTTCAAGCACATCAGGTGATTTTCGTTCGAAGATCCACCTCGCAGCATGCCTGCAAAATAGGCCCCTTACGCGCATACACACACAGTATAGAATGTGCTGTACATAATCACCTTCCTACCTACATGCCCACATATCAACATACCTACCCAAATACATACATACATGCATGCGTGCACGCACGCACACACACGCATGTGCGATATAAATAGATGTGTGTGTATATGGTGCACACTCACACTTACTTTGTGTTATATATATATATATATAGATAGAACTTAAATGACTTATATATATATGATATGTTTGTTTATTTGGATTTCCTCCGCTGCCACCGCTCCAGCCATGACAGATGGACATCATGCGCTTGGAAATCATCGTGACCGTCAGCAATTGGCTGGGCCAAAGCACTTCAGGCAATGCATCCACCTGGATTCAGCTGGACCAGGCTGGAAGTTTTCATGTTCCGAGACCCAGAGCCGGACCTCCAAATTGCGAACCTCAAGTTGTCTCGGCGACTACCAGTGAGCACTGTCAGCAATCTGTTTGCTGCCGCTCTTAGCAGTTTGCCAGGCTCCGCAGGTGGTGCCAGTGGGTGCCAAAAACTTGCAGATCTTCAATCGGGAAGAGGTAGGGCGGGCAGCAGCGATGAGGATGCTCAAGCCATGCTGTTTGAAACCTACTTTCTTGACGCAGGGGTTTGCACACATGTTTTGCAGAAGTGGGGATCAATGCAGAAGGAAGGACAGGGAAGGAAAAGTAGACTTTGCGCGTCGTTAGATGGAGCCCTTTAGAAATTACACAAGGCAAATGAATTGGATGATTTCACTGAGCCACAGGTGGAATTCAACATGCAGACTGAACTGCGAGAGAGCTTTGAGTGTTCTGACGCTAGTAGTTTCTTGGAACAGGGACATTTAGCTGGGCTGAACACAAATGGACACAACTCCGCTTTGGGAATTGGGTTGCCGCTGTCAGTTCGGATACTGTAGTGTCTTCCAACGAGAGAGAGAGAGAGAGAGAGAGACTGTAGACCACGCCTTCAAGAATGGATTCCATCTTTATGTATAGTACGATGTAAATACAGTGGTCTATGCCTGTCACTATTTGCATCATATGCATTCATATGCACTATAGTTGTAGATGTGTAGCTCCTACTGTTCCCGTTCGGTCTTATCTTCCTGTAGCTATTTGAGTCAGTGTGTTTTCTTTCTACCTCAATCTCCATATGGGCGCTCAGGATACAACCGGCGCATCACGGTGGACTGGGAGTACTCCGGGTCCAACAGCAGTGGTTGGATCAAGTTGTCAGAGGTCAGGACCTGGTATGAAAGGCAATCTACAGAAGGATTTTTCAATTAGGGTCTTGTGCGGCGGGGCAAAATCTTTGCAGGTTCCTGGCTTGCAAGACACTGCCTTCTCACCGCCTCTTGGCCAAGGGAGTGGTTGTTCGTGCAGATGTGACTACAAGGGGTTGCGACCTTTTCTCTATCTTTCGACCATGCGCACTGACTTTCCAACTGAGGTTTACCCTCAACTTCGCCGCATTCAGCTTCGAACCAGAGACCAATCATTACTTCCGAGCCACTGCATACTTTGCAGGCACTTGGGGGCCGCATGGGACTGGCAGGATGGACAGGGTCACTCGTAACTCGCAACTCAGATGTGTTGCAAGCTGTTTCAAGGACTGGATCCAAGCATCGTGGAGAACACCCAGGTGCTCGTCTTTGGCGTCACTGTGAAGCCACGCACCTTTCCTGCATAGAGACTTAAAGGTTCCAGGGCCCGAAGCGGGCCGCGGCGGTGCGGAACGCGGTCACAACTTGGGTTCCGAAGTTCGGGCTCTGAAGGTTCCCTAGGTCATCAAAGGTTTTGGATGTATTGTACAGTTCCGGACAAAACGGGAGGTCCGGAGGTTTTGCCCACTGCGGGAGGTTCCAAGGTATATGCACAGTTCTGAGAGTTTTGGAGGCGAAGGTTTCAGAGGTTCGAAGGGTATTGGAGGTTTTTGAGGTTGCGGAGGCATTGGAGGTTCAAGTAGCTGAAAGGGTACCACTTCCTATTTGAGGCTTCAGGGTGGTTCTAGGGGGCGGTTGGTGAAGGTTCCCGGAATCAAGTTCCGGACCCGAGTTTGATGTTTTGGGGAAGGTGATTTCTAGCAAGTTCTGTGAACCAAGTTATGAACTTGCTGCTGGGGATACCACCTGAGTTTTTACAACTAGCTAACTTTCATCTGTCCTCGGGTTGTGGCCCAGGTGAACCTGTTGTTGCATTGGTCTCTGGACCATCAGAGACTTCGAAGAATTGTGGCTTCGTGGTGTCAGCCAAGGCGCTAAGGGCGGACGCCCAAGCGTGAAGGGGATCCAACAGAAAACGATTCAATTTGGTATGGGGGGAAGGTGAGAAGGACTTGGTTTTCTTACCGCGCCTCTATTCCCCAGAGCCGCAAGTGAGGGTATTGTCATCCGACAGAGATCGTCAAGAGATCAAGCATGCGTTCCATGTAATTACTCCGTATACAACATCATTTTTCATGGTCTTGGGTTTCAAAATAAAGGATCCTAATCCCAGAGGATCCATGGGAATGGTATATTTATCTACATGTAGTTGATTTGTATGGTTTGCATGTAGGTAAATATACCAGTTCCATTGAACCTATGGGAGTATAGACATAATTATGTGGGAGACTGCCATCCAAAACACTTTTTTAAATTATAGATTGCTGTATATACTACTTAAAACAAAGCTGTTCGCTATGTTGACCTTCTCTGGTTGTTATATAAATCACAAATCATGATTGGTGCAGTGAACTCAACCACTTACGGTCTACACCAAGATTTGAAGGATTTATTTAAAGTTTTGAAATCTTTTTTTGGGACCTAGATTTTATCAAAGCAGTTAAAAACTCGAAGGGCTGGAGTTTTGAAGGCTTTCGTTTTCTCATGTCTTCTGTGTAATGTCCAACCTGCACGCAAAGAGAAGCTGGTTTGCTTCCCGCCATGGGAATACGAAGTGGTCAGGCCTCGCAAGATCCATCTCTTCCTGCCACAGAGGCCACGGACTTCAGGCACCTTGACCTTATCTTCGGCCCTCGCAACCTAGGAAGACTAAGCGCAAAAACCTTTACTGTAAATCCCCGGAGTGGCGGCTCAGGTACAAGTGGAGTTGTGAGACCAATGTACAAGACCGGGCGCGGAAACTCAATGGGTTGGCGATGCTGTGCTTGACTGTCATATACTTGGTTCTGAATGGTTGTGAAAGCTTCAAGGTGAAGCGAAACTCGATCGACAGTGTGATCTGGCATGTGATTTTGTATGATCAATCAAAGTCGATGGCATATCGATATCATTCAAGATAAGATGTTGCGATGTTGCTCTTTGAATCGTTTCGGGTCTTCTACAAACTTCTGAGCGACAAATTTCGACCCAAGGTTTGTCAATTCTTGGACTCCTCCAGTGCTGATTTCAGCATCCAAGGAGGTACCCTTCAGGCAGCTGCAGGGTCCCAATTTGACAGACACGTCTGTCTCACCTTGTCCTTTTACTAGCATGAGTTTATGTGACCAGATTCTCCCAACTTGCGAAGAGGGTGAAAGACTAAGTATTCGTGCCTGTGCTGGTTGCAATCCAGTAGTGCGTGACTGCATTATATCATACTGAAGATTAGCCCCTTAGTATTTTCGGCACCCACACAGCCAGCTCACACCGCAGCGATCTTACACTGCTTAAAGTGTCGGCCAGGAGGGCCAGTTCACCTTCACAGATGCTCGGCTTGGTTTGGCATATACTGGGTTGTATTCTGTTCCCCTGGTCGTGATGTTCTAGAGCATGCAGCCTGCAAGTCAAAGGCAAGGCAGCATGATTGTGCATCAATGCGGCTCCCGGTGAGCCTGCATTATTGGAAAGAATCTGAGAGACCTTAGAAAGAAGAATGCCACCGGCGTGCCTGCACGACTCCTGCATTCTCATTTACCAGCAGCGGACGCATACTTTCTTGCTGGCAACGGTAGGACATGTGGTGTAGGACAAGCTGCGGGCCATTCAGTGCTCTCAGGTTCTCGTGTGGAGATCCTTCGAGAGCCAAGCCAATGCTTCCAGTGCTTCCATTTCCGTGCCTGGCCAATCCGCAGTGGTTGGGAAAGTGGGGAGGCTATTGCACGAAAGGACAATATTTCTTATCCCCTATCTCAGGTGTTCCTCTCAGCTACTGCGCCGCCTCCCGTGGTCATCACCACACCATGGCTGGACGGTGGCGGCGTGTCTACCACGGTGGGTTGGAGTCCGGGATCCCAACAAAAAATCATGGGATCTACGGATTTTGCTATGTTGTGGCTTGAGGTGTGGGGCCTGTGGCAAACATCATGGGCAGCTCCAGCTGTCCAATCCCAGCTCGTGCGACCTTCAGGCGACAGAAAATTTCAAATTTAGGCCTAGTGAATTTCATGGCCAAGACGCCGAGAAAAATTCAAGTCACAGCTGCCAAGCATGCTTGTTTCCGATTCCATGGGTAGTCTTTCATGAAGCAGAGATAAAGAAACAAAGTCTGGGTGAATGATACTGACCTCACGCCTTGCAGGACTCAAAAAAGATAGTTCATGATTCATAATGAAAAGTCGTATTCTTTCAGGAAACTCCAGGTTGAGATATCATACTTCACTCAGATCAAGTTCTGTTCAGTGGTATGCAGCAGCATGCATTTTTTGAATGCCAGGTGGGCTCTTGTGAGTTCCACTGGGGTTTTTGAGTCGGTGCACGTGCTCATCTCAGGATCTTTGCGGAGATATAGATAGAGCACCCCCTCTTTTTCAGGAAATCTATTCATGTTAGAAAAACTCACCCTTGGATACCATCAGAGTTGTCGAAGAAACTGATACGATGAATTCATCATCTTCTGCTGTCAATTAAGAAAGGTGATAGCATGGGATAATCTCATGACGTCATAGGAACACATACAGTAGTGAGCAGGTGCATATGGCTAAGAGATTGACGGATTATGTTCATTCATTCACCTAGATTTTCGAGAAGCTTTCCCCATGGCCAATTTGCAGAGCCTCTTCCATGGTTTCCAGTCAGTAAGGTGCCTGAGGGCTCCTACAACACATCCTATGCATCGATGACGCTCGCCAGTTCGACCTTCGATGGCTCCAGATTGACAGTTGGAGAGAAATATGAGTATGTCGCTTGGCTCGCAAGACCAGGCTAAACGGCTAAACTAAACCCTTCACAAATTCAAAGATGTGACACTTTTTCGGCAGAAACTGCTGGGACCATGATTTCTATGATTTCTATGTACATATATATATAATATATTGATATATTTCTACCGTTCCTCATCAGTTTGCACTGACTTGTTTCGGCTGAGTGTCCATCTTGCATCAAACCCAAGCATCTCACAAAGAGCTCCGCAGGTATTTATCATCGGCCTTGAAGCCGATACCATAACGCTCCTGGACGGCAACGTAATTGGTTCCATCACCAGCGCAACAGCCGCAGGACAGGGCCAACTGCAGTGCTCTGAAAGATATTCATTCTGCTCATCGATGCATGCTTTATGGGTCTATTTTGCCTTCTTGCCGTGCTGAAATTGGTAAAGTTGAGGTTGCAATTCTGCGGTAGTGGTGGCTTTCCAAGTCACAACGAAATCACCACGCTTCTTTTGATTTTTGATAGAAGGGTCGGGGGAATCCCCCGCTTTGAGTGCAGGCGCTTTCATAGTGCGGTCGTTCCAGTTCCTAGCTGATGGTCCTCCTCGTGACGGACAAGTACAAGCTGATCCCACGCAAGGCTTTGCAGTGGAAACCAAGCACCTCGGATTTATGGGACGAGGGGTCTTAAGAATCTTGACAGAACATTTTGCTTTGACTCTGGAGCTCTCTTGTGATTGGACGGTCAATAAGTGCCCCCAAATCTTGACATTCGAGTCTTCCTGATTCCTCTGATTCCTGGTCCTTGCTAATTTGGTGTTTCTTGAATTTTCTTGAGCTTTGAGATCAGGACCGAATGGCATTGTGCCTGAGCATGAAAAAAGTTCCGAATCGTCCCAAGCAGAACTGCTGCCCAAGCCATGTGGAACCTAGGTTCAAACTCAATGCACTTGATTGGGTGGATGAATCTGTGCAGGATCTGCAATACGTGTCTTGCATGGTGCTATATGTTGGTTCAGGGGCGGGGACGGGTCCAGAAGCTGAATATAAGCGGTCACAAAGATCCAGGCTGCACAGTTTTGTGGCGGACTGCACTCTTTCAATCAGAATCTTCTATCCAGCGCTGCGCTTGCTTTCGAGGCCTTCTATCAATTCACAGAAGCTCAATTGAGCTCTTTGGCCAGCCCCTTTGATGTTGCAACAGCTGCCAATTCAATTTCGTGCCTTGGCGCAATTGGTGCTCGCAGCAGCTCGGTGTGAGAGATGGGGTGTCGATGTGTTAGCATTTGGCAGGTGGGACAATAGCACTGACTCCAGCTATTGGGTCACATTGCAAGGGATCCTTCTCCAGGATTGGTATGGCACCCAGCGGAGCGAGAGGTGACAGAAAATAGGCCAACCGCAGGCTTCGAACAGGGCGAAGATTCCAACATGTACATATTATATATGTTGTAGAACATTGTAGCCAATTCACTGACATGCACAGACGAAGCATATCACTCCACTATTGACTTCCAACTTTACAGGCCTCGCTGATCCCCAAATCACAAGTCATTTCATCCAGCGACAGTTAGAGCAAATGTATTTGTGGCACCACAAGGTCGACAAGTGCCACCTGTGAGACTATCCTACCAATTGGCAACTTGCGGATCATTTTGCGTGTGCGCCACTGGGCTGGCATCTAGATGTTCCTGGTGCAGCTTGTATTTCAATCCTGCCTATATAGCTCAATCATGTTCCAAGCAATGGTGGGGTTGACTACGACGGAGCCAGGGCGATTTTCGCCTACCACTTTACCACAGATCCAGCATATCCAAGCATGACTTGACAGTTTAGGTGACAAATTTGGCGCCCTCGGGGTGAGTGGATTGCAAGGGCCTGTGGTCACAGCCCCAGTTGGAGGAGTAGACCCAGCCCTTGCTAGTGCTGCCCTTGGGAGCGCGGTTGCCCTCAATGAGGCAGGGGTTTCTTGGAGTTTTTGGATGTTCTTACCCACCATGAACTAACCTGGCTCATTCTGCCAGGCCAACAGTATCCTCAACGCTGTGGCAGCTGTAAGCTCAGTAAGCGTATCTGGCAGTGACGCAGAATCCCGAGCTGCCACTTGCTTGCGCATTGTGCATTGTCTTTCATCTTTTCTCTTTCTGAGAAGAAAGCAAGTTTTGTTGACTCATCTGATTAATTCTCGTAACATCCACAGCGACTACCTTTCTTCTCAGGCGGTCGGATAACTTTATAAAATATGGATTATTGATTTATACGATTAACATGCGCATACATGCGCATGGCTTTCCGACCGCAGCTCTCAGGATCCGGTTCTGCAGCGAAAGTCAGTGATAGAACAAAAACAAGGTATGCTTAAATGGCAGATACCGGTTTGAAAGAAAGTATATATCTAGAACGAACAGATTTGACATTCTCTTGAAGTCAGTTGCGTTTGGATTCATGTGCGTTCACTAGTGCAGATGACAGTGTGGATGCCAAGATGCTTTCAAAATCCTCGTTGCGTTTACTGCCCAGGTGGTCTCCGCCTCAATGACAGCGCTCGAGGCGGCCGCGGACTTGGCTCCGCCCGATGCCTCCACCTTGCAGAAGGTGTGGGGTGGGACTGTGGATGGTCACCAAAGACAAGATGGATGAATGACGAACAAATCATGGAATCATTGAACACTTCACAGCCCGTATTTTCATACGAGAATACTATATCAATGCTGTATGATGCTTTGATATGCCTTATGTGATCGAGGTTTTCTCTCAAAACTGTGGGTGTCGTAGTTGGTGGCTTTGGGTCGTGGGGCTAGCGCGCAGCAGGTTGGCGGGGTTTTGACAGCGGCCTTATCCAGTGGATCAGCGGGTACCCAAGACAAGTGCCTTGGTGAACCAACATCGGAGAGGTCAAGAAGTTAAGCACAGTATGCTCAGTTCAGATAACTTCATTCGAAGAGGATGATTTTCTGAAGCCTTTGCCACCTGTGAAGTCCCAGGTCGACTTTGAACCGGGCATCAGATGTCCTGAACACGGTCTTGAGTACTGCTGCAACAGCCACAACAGCAGCTTAGTTTTCAATACTGTAATCTGTTGAAGCGCTATGGAACGTCAGTTGAAGGGACGTTTTGGTTTATGAACAGTGCACTTGAGAAATGTTAGACATTTGTGACATTGGGATGAGACCTTTTTTACGTTTGATTTTTGCAGTCCCGCTCGGCTCACTCTGGTGACTGTGGCGTTGCTTAGGTGGTGACTGAGGATGCTGGGAATGCAATGCTCTCATCCCTGTTGACCATCTCTACTGCTAACAGTGATGGTGGCGGAGATGCTGCTGAGTCTGCAGCGGTCACGGTAATTTGGCAGCAACAGGTCCAATGGAGAAGTTGATATCCAGGTGAAGAGCGTGGCTGAGAGCACCATCCAATGAAGCGGTACCATTAATTTCCTGCACCAGCGTCAAGACTGTCACAGACATGTGCAGGTCTCGACATAGGTTTGATTACAGTATAATTTTATAAATTATGGTAAGATGTCAAGTTACATTTCTTCACAGGCTGGGGAATTCCACGGATTTGGTAGTTTGCGATGAGTTCCAAGTTGAGCATGGTCGTCCCACCAGTATAGCGCCTAGCGGCGTCCAGTTCTGCATGGCGCAGACATGCCGGCCTCCTTGCCGTTCTCAGATCAAGGGTGCGACGTCCAATATCTATCAATATCTTGGACTCAGTCACGTGACTTTCTAAGATACCACCTAACCCTCTTTGTGGTAGCGTTCTTACTACGCTTAGCTGCCAGGAGCAGTTGGAGAACCTCAACGCTCAACACAGTTTTCCCTTCCCACAGGAAATGCCTACTGCATCAGAAGCACAGAGTGTCTACACATTGATGCGCCCAAATGCTTTAAGCCCTAAATTACTGTCACTGTAATCTTATGATAGTTTCTTCAAACAGCTAAGAGTCCAAGAGCATTGTCCCCAAGTGCGTCTGGCCACTTGTGGCACTGCAACTTGTAGGCCCTGCTTGACATCCCAAGGATGCACACCATGCCGCGGCCATGTGCTGCAGTGCTTCTGGCACTGTTGCCGTTGGGGATGAGCAGCTCCACTGGTTGTGACACAAATACGGTCTTTAGCCGAAAGGAGTTGCAGAAGATCAAAGTTTCTTTAGGCAGAATCAATGATGAAGTCCATGCTATCCTTGGAGTTTTAGATGATTTTGATTTGGAAACTTCAAACCAGGCGGTGGAAGGGCACATCTTGGGTGCCCTACACTCCATTTCTGGTTTGCATACAGCCTTGTCGACAGAGGCCATGTCTTTCGGTCGGAGCCTCTCCGAGAAGTGGGTTGTGGCGCCGGGATCAGAAGTCATTGAGGTCGACAACACCTCAGCTGTACGGCCAGATCGGATGGCGGCCTTCCTGGAGAGATGGTCTTGGCTTGAGCCCTATCTGAAGAAAGGCTTGGAGAGGTTCTGGCGAATCGGAGAAAAGATGGCCTGGTTTGGACTCTTTGTGTTGGACATTTCGGTGGTCATTGGAATAATGCTCTTTCTGGAATCCATAGGACGCAAGCCTAGGAGGCCACGGCAGTTGAAACGTGCTGCTGAACCCCCGCCCGGCGATGCGCCTGGAACACCCATTCCTACACCGACTGCAACAGCTGGACGTGAGAGTTCGCAATGGTTAGCATGGCTGTCCCAAGAAGAATTGCTGGCAGCATGCTTGAAAGATCATTGGTTCAAGTTTGTCTTAGGGTTGATTCTCGCCTTTGCCGTTCGCCTGCCAAAGCGAATCTTGAGGCAAGAGAGCCTCATCCTACACCTTGTTGTTAATGTATCCGTGACCCTACGCTGTGTTGGGCTGGCACTTGTGTTAGTACGTGACAGCTTACTATCCCCAAAGGCCGAAGATGTAGCCCGGGAAACAGTCAATGTGCTGGCAGAGCGGGGAGTCTCGAGCAAATGACACAGAAAAAAGGCTCGAGTCATGCACGATCGTTTTTCTTACTTGGGCAGGAATATATGTATATATATATACACATATATATGCAGCAATTTGTAATAAGCATAAATATCTTTATTTGCTCGCCCACCACTGAGTGACTATCTTCCTCCCTCCCTCCCTCCCTCCCTCCCTCACTCTGTCTCCACGCCGGTACCACCGTGATGGTGCAACTCCCATGTATTGAAATTGGTTTATTAGGCATAGGCCCTTTACCAAACTATCCTTTATTTGGGAGTTGTGCATCATGATTTTGACCCTGGGATTCAAAGGCAGGATGTGATGGCGAGATGGAAGCTGTGTAGAACAGGCAGATGACTCCAAAATAAGGACAAGGACGAAAAACTGGTTGTGAAGTGGTGAAGATGACCAAATGCCACCAGATTTTTGGACATTACAACCCGCCCTGTCAAATTACGCCTTGTGGGTTCATTGTTTGGTCACGGCATGCAGCCTCTTTCCAACTCTGAGGCGAAGGCCCTTGATTTGGTGTCCAAGTTGGGCCAGGTGCAGCCGCTAGTGCTACTTGTAAACGACTTGCAATCACTCCCTTGGCTCTAACCATTCACAATGGATGTCACAAAGCTCAGTTGCAACACATTGTGGAAGGACTTGTGTGGTCAATACCTGGCCTGCCAGCAGATAAGCTTAAGAACTTTTTTGCCCCAGTTGTTCTTGGTAATTTCAGGGCACAATGGGAGTCCCTACCGGCCCAACCAACTCCTGCCACGTTGCCCACTCCGTTAGAATGCTCATGCTCGCTAGGTGATGTTGAACTCGATCCCCGCCAACGGCACCACCAAGCTGAGCTCGTTGGATGCCGCGGGCCGTGGCTCCGAAACCGAACTGAAGAAGGGCACTGCTGGGGCTGCGGCACAGACACTTGGGCGGAAGGGAACCAGATGGAACAAGGATCATTGAGTCATGGAGACCATGAAAAGACTACAGGAATTCCATTGGTCATGGGAAGTGGATACAAGCAATGCTCGTAAGCTGCAAGCCGACGCTGGAAACCCAAAACGACTGATGAGAGCATTTTCTACCCATGAAACAGTTATTGGCATGTCAACCAAGACATGAGAAAATATGTTGCTAGTTGCTAGGGTTTCTTGCAGATACTAACTACTGACGTTTGTTGGAAACCAGCGACTCAGCTGACCTACCACTGATGACCCTGACCAGGAATGGCCTGTCTGCATCGGGTGTCTCCATTCCACCACTGGCAGCGCGACGCCTGCAGGAGGACCCAACACAGCCAACATGTGGCTTGGTCATGCGTAGTGCTGGCATTCCCGCTGACCTCCTGGGTACTTTGAAGTTATCAAGTTGTGAATGGAGGTTATACCCACACCCAATAGTTCTACATTGCACAAAATTATAAGCAGACATGTCCTCGAGCACTAACAGAACGCATCACCATACCAGTAGTGCCGGACAAGCCGGGGGGCGGAAGTTTGAGGGGGGAAAGAACCTATAAGCAAAAGAAAGAATTTGCCTATAGAATGTCTGCAGGGCAACCTGGCGCGTTGCCCAAACCGAATTTTTGCGTGCACCAGTCTTCAGCCGTTCCTTGTGGTACATGACATGATGTCTCGCAATCAACCACATTGCCTCACCTCACGTCACCTCACAACCAACCACATTACTTCATCTCACCTGGCAAACAACAGCATGACATCATACCGCATCATGTTACAGCATACACATATCACGCATGTGGTGTGATGTGATGTGATGTGATGTGATGTGATGTGGTGTCATGTTGCAAAACACAATGGAGCTACGCCATTCATGTTTGATAGTCGTAACACAGGAAACTGCCAGTCCAGTGCGCAGAGCAACCGGTCGGATGCAAAACGTAATGGAACTAAATATAATTACGACATTTATGTTTGATAGTCGTGGCGCAGGAAACCTCCAGTCCATTGCGCAGAGCAACCTATTGGATGCAAAACGCAATGGAATAACGACGACCTTCATGTTTGATAGCCGAACACATGAAATCTGGAGTCGTTGCGCGGAGCTACCTATCGGATGCAAAACCTGATGCATCCACTGTGCTTGCCACGAAAAATGTCACTCCAAGTCGAACATCGAAGCGCTCAATTGTTGCCAATCCTTGTGGCAGAGCGATGCCGCCTGAAAAATGTCATTTTTCAAGCCAAATCAAGAACCAAGAAACGTTCCGAAAGTATTGCGCCTGCCACGAAAGTCACAAAACAGGAACGAACCGTGAAACGCAAAACACATGATATAACGAGGACAATGCCATACCTCACAAATCACCTTCAGATCACCAAATATTGTATCGATGCATTTGTGAACCCAAGCACAGGCAGAAACATGTGACAAATTCATTGCGCTCACCATGCCAAACACACCAGCACAGCAGTAAAAATCCAAACTCTGAAAATGCACGAATTTTGCGAGACTTCAGACCTTCTCAAAAAATGCAACTTCAAAAATTGAACAAAAAATATGTCAAATGTTGCCGTCGATAGATGGACGATTTGAGCATGATTCGAGCATGATCTGAAATTCAAAATCTCACAGTCGATGCCTATTTTGTATGGAAAAACAAAGAATGTTGCGTTTCGGCTATCCCTCAAAATTTCACCAATTACTGCGCCTGCCACGAAAACGACGGTCCAACATCAGCAAATAATTACTGCGTCTGCCAGGAAAAATCACCCTCCAACATTGGAAAACAATTCGTTCTGCGCCTCAAAATTGACAACTCAGGATCTCAGCTAGTCTTACTCTCAGCTACTCTTACTCTCGGCTTCTCTTACTCTCAGCAACTCTATTCTCAGTTACATATACTCTCAGCTACTCCTTTCTCACCTAGTGTCACTCTCAGCTACCCTACTCTCAGCTACTCTTAATCGCGGCTTACCTTACTCTCAGCTACTCTTGCTGTCAGCTACTCTACCCTCAGCTACTCAGCTACTCTTACTCTGAGCTACGTTCTGTGGGGGTGAACAAAATGTTGTACATCGGAAGCGCTCCAACCAAACATCCTTAGACTATAGCACGTAGAGAGACGAAGAAAAAAATCCGTAGATCGTATAGTATATGTCAGTATCTCTGTACTTTTTGGCGAAATGGGCACATAAACGTAAGTGAAGGGACAAAGGAATACTATGCTCCACCAGCCTGAGATCACACTTGAGGCGACGAAGTGGGATTGCAGTTCACCCAGTGGATTGCCAGCAACCCCTACTCCTGGGCCAATGAAAGCGTTGGTCACTTTGCTGCAAAAACCGGAAACCACTATAGAGTCAGAGTGGTAATCTTTAGTGATGTCTTGTATCATCCCGAACCAGTCACTCAGCCCTTCCATCCCCCAAGTGGTGCCAGGAATCAATGGCTACATTGCAAGCAATGCTACCGTGTCCGTCTTGGAGCAGCCTGGTAAAACAGAGTGGGGGAACGTGTGCGCTGTTGGTTTGGGCTCTTGGGTTCTCACACGTCGATTGTCGATGCGATTCAACGCGCCTTGACAATCCAACATGTCCTAATCTGCTCCACCTCAGCTTTGGATTGATCCCCAAGGCTTTCGCGCTGTGGGATAGTGGTAGGCTTTGGCACATCTGTGGAAGTTTCTGTGCAGATGCCTGGGGATGCTTCTCAAGCAACTGACACGCCAACTTGCGTGATTTTCGACACAGGCGCGCTAGTAGATCAAGCTTTTGTTTGGACCACAGTGTACTTGGAGCATTGCTAACCCGACTTTCCACCACAATTACTGCAGTCATGAGTCATAAGGATTAAGGATGACATACAGTACACTGTTAAATGATTGCCACGATCTCTGGGAGAGTATGATCACCATCATAACTTAAGGTGAACATCACAAATCAGCATGACCACTGCCCGCTACTATCAATTACTGCCTGCCATCAGACTACAAGACTTGGACACGTCATAGAGTGAACTTGCCAAAGCAAATTGACCCTGAAAGAGCAGACTGCTTTTGGACCTCATCATTTCAGGGTGTATGTCAAATTTCGGGGGTCTGAACATGAAGGAAAGAATGTAGATGATTGTGCAATGTTAGATGTATGGTACGCCTGTATTTATACAGTCTGAAAATAGCCGTAAATTGCTCAATTTGGACGCTTCAAATCGCTGAAATTTGCTAACCCTTGACCATGACAGGCACGGGCGAATGGGTCACGGACAACATCTCCTTAGTTAGTGCCAACCGGGAGACCTTTGTCGCACAATGTGCCACAACGAGCAGTGGAACTTATGCTGTGTACTACAGGCTGGGTTGCATTTTTTAAATGGGGCTTTGGGGTCGAAAAGAGTGGCATTGGATAGCCTTTTTCAAGTATTGGCTGGCCCACATTCGCTGTTTGCAGGAATATTCCTTTGAAAGAGGAAGAGAACTTCTCGACGCTGATTGCCATTGCCTTCACAGTGCCCCTGGTTTTGGTGGCCTCTGGGCTTGCTGGAGGCGAGCTCACCAGTTCGCTGCAAAGCTGCCTGTCGAAGCAACCACTCGGTTGGCCAATATAGTAGGGATGAGCTTTGGAGCAGAGGCATGCAGCATTGCAGCACAGCATGTCAAGAGTCTATAGCACGCAGGTGTGATCTTCCTCATGCGGAAACGAGCCATCGAAAAACAGCACAGGAAGAACAAGGTGGGCTAAGTGCTGCGTCGATCATCTCAAGCAGGGGTACTTGAGCTCCAGTGTCCTGACAAGTAGTTCGCTGGTGCTTAAGGAAAGCAAAATAAAAAAGATAGTGTCTCAAGGTCTGTGGATGCCGGGAGCCGGGAGTTGGCTCGGAGCAAGAATAGAAGACTGCTTTGTCCCACACATTTTCCGATTGGCATGCTTCAGACCCAAGCCCTGGCTCTCTGAATTGTATGTTCCATCGGGAGTAAGCAAGCCAAGGACCCAGTAAGGTCACGTAAGATCTTTGAGATGGTGTTTTTCTTTTTTTTTGCGCCCTTCTTTCAACACAACTACGTCTCCAAGACTTCTTCCAAGTATTTTATGTATTTGTCCAATGATTGCAAGTCACGGGATAAATTGATTCAACGTTCTTTTTGACCAAAGTTCCCTTCAAACAGAAGGCGTCACCTGGAGTGGACAGTCATAGTGCCAACTCGATCAGGTGCATCCCGCAAAAGAGGCACCAAGTCTGAAGGAGGTGGTGACCGAAGAGCCACCAGGAGCTTTGCGATTTTTTGAAAACACAGTATTCTATTACAGTATGTCAGAGTCAAAGATGCAGATTGACAGTCTGTTTGCGTTCCTTGCCATGACCGGATGCTTGACAGCCTTTTGTTTTTGTGCTAGGAGATACGGATGCAGAAGGCGCAGATAGCAACACCGAAGGCACCGAAATCACAGGATTGGCTCATTGGTCCGATGTGGTCCCATGCCTCTTCACTACTATTGTCCAATGTTCATCATTGTTCATCCATTTCCAGGTCCGGCTGCCCCGGGAAATCCTATCATTGCCTTTGAGCACTTTGGCTCCGCTGCGTCGACCGCGTGTGCATTCACACGTTGTGGGGAGAATGATTAAGCATGACCAATGATAATATCTAGGTCAGAGAATGCCACACTGAGGGCCTATACATTCTGTTTACTGTAGAGGCGGGGTGAAGGTTGAAAGTGAAAGAGTTTTTGAGTTTCAACGTCCGTGCTAGTGATTGTTAGATCTTTCCGTTCTCTGTTTTATTTTCAGAAGATACTGAGGGAAGGGCGAAACAGTGCGGCTCTGCATGCGCTGCGTCGGCACAGCTACGGAGAGGTGGCGCATCCACCCCTCCCGCCATCGCCATCAAGACCGCAACTCGGCGCCATGTTTCGGGAGGGGTAACCGGTGACCGAAGGGAAGCTACAGGAGTGGGGTTGGGAAGATGTTGGGGGTCATGACATGATGGTTGAAAGATGTTGAAAGGACTTAGCGAACTGCTATGGAAGTTCTATATTGCTGTAACCAGGGGATAGCCCATGCATTCATCCCTGACTGGTGTTTGTCCAACAACTTAGGAGCTCAGAGCAATCGAACTCAGCGCTCGATGTCCATCAAGGCTGCAGCGTTCTGGATGTTTATTAAGTCTTCCTCCCTACCCGCGCCATTCTGTTGCATCCTCGTGTGATAGCTATATTATAATTATATTATATATTTGTATGTGAACTTTGTGAATTTGGAGATTCCACAGCCTGACCAACAGCCGCAGGCATTGGACATCCTGATGCAGTGTGGGGTTCAAGATGGTTCAAGCATGACCCTAACCCTAACCTACATACTACAGAAGTCTGAATTTTCAACTATCCGATTTTTTCACAGGCCCATACCAGACTAACGAAAACATCATTAGTATGCGTTCACACCAGCTCTCCCACCAAAGATATATAGCATCTCCAAAATTGACGGTGACTTGTAGGCTTCCTGGACCCATCGCGCGGCTACAATCCGAAGCTTGGCAGTGATAATGCTGTGCGTGAAAAGATATGGCACTTCCCAAGCTTCACACACACACACACACAGGAATATACGTAAAATGTATGAACGCGCATGAAAATGCATTATCAATCTTATCTAAAATATATAGACTGGAGAGGCCTGCTGGAAGGTGTGGAGATTTCTTTCCACCTTGCCTGCAGGATTCAGGGATGGCCATCGCCAGTTGGACCTTCTCCAGCTGGCATGTTCTCTTCGCCAGATCCCATCCACGTGTCGCCAGTACGAGTTATACACCGGACCAGGTTCGAGTTCTTCGTCGCAGCATTCGTCGTCGTCATTCATGGTGGTCCAGACAGATGTGTCTTCGAAACCATGTCAGGAGCCAAAGCAGAGAGCGGTCTGTGGAGCGCGAAATCAACATCACCCTGCCGGGAACGATGCCAGGAGTATGGAATATGGAATGCTTTGCACAGTGGAGATCATGAGAAAGACCAGGAAATCTAAATAGACTTGTTTGATCTCTTCCCAGGAAAGTGGGACGACAAAAATTCCAATATCTATTGAGCTCATCATGCAACGCGAATGTGTTGAAATTGGGTGATGCGCAGGAGACATGCCTGTTCACACGCAAGCAAGGCGATCCAGGTCGGATTGCGGCCATGCCCGGTAGGGATGCCGAAACCTTTCATAGCTAATTGTGATTCACCAAGAGTTCTTCGATTCATTCGGGCTGTTGGAAGTTCTTGCTTTTGCCTGACAGTGACTATGTGGCATTTGGTTGCCAGGTCTCGGGAACCCAGCAGCACTGTGCGGGTGGTGCGCAGCAGCGCCGCATCGAGCGATGCGACCGACACATCTCACTTGCTGCGTGCTGCGGCACAGGCGGCAGACACAGTGCTGCGGCCCCCAACACCACCCTCCTACGCGAACTCAGAGGTTTCAGCTCTTGAGGTGAGACGCGTCGTAGGCGGGACTGTCAGGGTTGACATCTCGCAGCTGCAGCTGATGGAGTCTGAAGTTGCAACATCTTGTGGTAGTTTGTTCAAGATGCTGTCTTCAAGTCAACTGACAGGGCCGTTTCACGACCAGGAAAGACCAGAGAGCTTTTGAGATTCTTTGTCACTGTCTGCCTGATGTCCAGACAATTCATGATAATTCATGATAATTCTATAGATGCAGTCTGAAGTCTTCTTCTAGTAATAGAAGAACCGGCCAGAAAACAAGCTGTGAAGAGACCCTGCAGGCGCTCGGCGGGTGGATCACGAGGCTCCCAGAGTCCAAGCAGTCGCCAGGGTAGTCGTTGTGCCGGCCTCAGCGGAGAGGTGAGGCATCAATGGACACCTTGCCACTGATGTATTCACAGATGTATTATTTGCATATTTCTTCATTTGTTTTCCCACTGCCCCCAGTCTTTTGTGATATGGGTTTTGGATGGTTTTGGTAGGTCGGCGCTAATTGTATACAGAACTTGTTGTTTTTGCTCTCTGCCTCTCTCTCTCTCTCTCATTCTCTCCATAACTCATAACACGTAGATTCATCCTGCGTCTGCTGAGTCTCCAGCCCGGCGCAGCGAAAGTCCAGTGACTTGGATGCTTTACCTGCCTCTCTATATAGCGAGAAAAGCAGAAATTAGCATCCGAACTGGTCAGATGCTACCGTTTATTGTTCATAGTCTGTAGTCAGGGTGGCTGTAATCTAAGATACAATAAGACCTATAGTGAGGTCGGAAATACTTGAAAGCATATGTATCAATATACTGGCTCACATATTTTCAATAATTGATAAGATTAGGACCAGATGTGATTTTTTATCCTTCATCAGCCTAGGTACGCGTGACGGCACAACGTGCCAGCAGCGAGAAACCGGTGAAGGTGCAGCAGTGCAAAGGGTTTGAAGAAATGTGTGAAATAGCACTGGCACTGTGAAGGTTGAGGGAAAACTATGAAACTTAAGCTATCTTTGCGGAACTTCACATTGGATTTCCATATATGCCTTTGATGCTTCTTTGGGGCATTCATCTATCAGGTCAGTCATAAAAGGATACTGCACCAATTTTTTTTAATAAAGGAGAAATAGAAGGAGCCATATCGTATTTATATAGATATAATAAAATATAATATAATATATATAATAAAATAAAATAAAATATAATATAATATAATATAATATAATATAATAAAACAATATAATATAATATAATGTAATATAATATAATTAAAACATATGATATAATATAATATAATATAATAAAACGATATAATAGAATATAATATAATGTAATAAAATATAATTAAAACATATAATATAATATAATTAAAACATATAATATAATATAGTTTAATATGATATAATATAATATAATAGAATAAAATAGAATATAATATAGTTTAATATGATATAATATAATATAATATCATAAAGTGTGATTTAATAAAATATAGTGTGATATAGTATAGTATGATTTAATGTAATATAATACAGTGCGATATGTGATATCATATAATATAATATAATATAATATAATATGAGATAGTATGATATAATATGATATACTATTATATCATATAATATTATATAATTTTTGTATAATATGATATCATTTAATTCAATATAATATAGTATAATATAATATCAAACATATATATATATATACATGTGTATATATAGAGTCTAGAGTAATTTAATATTGATATTTCTTAGTTCTGTCATTTGCTTGCATCCATCACTGGTGCCCAGCAGGACCTCAAAGAAAAAAAGTTTTTGGGTTTCAGCACTGGCTGTCTCGAAGGCGTCTGTGTCGCCGAGCCCGGAGAAACATCGCGATAGCACGGCCGGGAGCTTGGTGAGGGAGGTGGAGCTGTTTTGAAACAGGCATTGGAATCATTGGACATAAACATAGAAACATAGACCAACCTTTACTGGTCGCCAGTCTGCAAAGTCCGAACTCCACCAAAGAAGTGTTTACTCATATTTTTTCCTCACCTTTTGATTCATCCATTTTCACACTGGTTGAAGTTGATTTTGCTGCGCTTAACAACTGACTGAACACTTTGATGTGGAAGTTGTTCCCCCTAGGCTGCCTCAGCGGCGGCATCGGACACTACAGCAGCTTCTACTGCCAGTGTCCGGGTCCACACGGTGGTTGCTCGCAAGATTCGACAAGCCAACGGTGCAGAGCGTGAATGTGGCTTAGCTGCGATTGCAGGGGCTGAGCTGCCTGCCAATGGCATATTGATTATGAGTTATGAATGCATACAGTGTGTGAATCGTGCCTTTCGATGCCTTTAGTAGGTGACAACAAAAAAGGTTAAGATCACAAGGAGGACACCACATCAACTTCATAGTATGGAGAATGCTCTGTCAATCTGTAGGCATCACCGAGACATTGCATTCGCAGAAGCACTTAGTGTACAAGAAACAGTGCATGGAGTAACATGGCGTTGGCAGATTGCATTTGGCTGTTCACCAATCTTTATGACCTGGCCCCTGAGCATCATTTTTGCGATGCAGAACTGGGAGTTCTCGGCGAAGGAAAAGCACCGAGCCGGTATTACGGTTGGAATCACCAAGTTCAGTGCAAGAATCCTTGGTTTCCAATTCAAAACCTACAATCTTGGAAATCACTGGCTGGATTCTCAATGGGCTGGAGTGTTGCCAAGGTGTTGCCACACTCCGGAGGGCTGACGGTGCTCTATCACCCATCCACTCGAATGCTCAGTCGCCAAAAGGGACCCTTTGGCAGATCTTGGGCAGTTGTGCTACTGGTAGAGCTTCTTTGGGTGGGCTTTGAGATAGTCGGGAGATTAGAGAGTCGATCCATTTTGCACGCTATCCTTTAGGGAGCATTGGCTAGTGGGATGCCATTGTGTTGGGCGTTGAACTAAGGAGCACAGGCTTCCCAACGTTGCTCGATAAAACCGGCGGAACGGCCGCAACCGGCTCACTAAGCAGCACCTTGTCACATCACACATTAACATGAGGCCAAAGACATGATCGCAGCGGCAACAGCATCAGACGAGATACAGCATAGGTTCTCCACAGAGGAAAACACCAATTGATGCTAATTGATGCTAAATGATGCTAAATGCCACTGAAGTCAGCCGTTTCAAGAGCCCAACCGGGGCTCCTGTAGGAAATCTATCAAGTCCACCCGCATCTTCAAGAGATGGAAGTGGATAGCTTTTTCAGCTGCAAGGAGATGGCTCAAACTTTCGGAGGGCCATTTTCACCCAGCATTCATCGGGGCCACGGCCCTACAACTGAGACAATGCGCTCACTGTCGGCCGCAGACGAAATCCTCGTCGCGGCTGTGAAACTGGCATAGCTGGCAACTTCAACCATGGCCCATGAGGCTTCATGGTGAGAGACGGGAAGACATGGCAATCTATCTCCACCCAGTCCATATAATCCTGCGAGATTTTCAGTGGGCAGTCATTCGATCCAGAACCATTAGGGTTGTGACAGAACCCTTAGGGTTGTGATTGAATCTTACTACACGATATCATACGATGTTAGGGGAGTTGTTTTTTTATATCCTTTTATGATTTTTTTATGTCATGTCTCCCAAGTCTTACGGCTGGTGCGATGGTGTCGCAGCCAAGTACATGGGGAAGGTGGCCGTGAGTGCTGCCACAACCATGGAAACTTTGTGCTGATGAGACACCGGGTTGAAGTGAAGGCATAGTAAAGGCTGTTTGCCAAGTTGAAGGACTTCACGAGGTGAAGGCTGTAAAGCTCCTTGCGACTCAGGGTGAGCAGAGATGGGTCATTGAGACAGGTAACTGAGTCCAACACACTTGAGTAAGTTGTGATAGTATTGTGTCCTGTGCTTTCGTTGTGACTGAGTCGCATTGAGCCGTGTTTGGTTGAAGCTGAGCTCAGATTTTGCCTGCTGGGTCTATCATGGGTTTGGTCCCAACCTGAAAGCTATTCTAGTTTCAAGATGAAGGCACCCATTTTTGGGTAATCAGTGATTCAAGCAAGCAAACCGAGCTCCAGACCAAAATGCGCAGGGGTTCACCCTTCGTTCGAGCCCTATGAAGCACAAGGTCAAACCCAGCCAAATGTGTAATCATGTAATCACCTATAGTCACGGTCTGCAGAATTGCAGGAAATCATTTGTGTGGATGCCGAATCGGGTCATCTACTGAATTGTCTGAAGAGTGCAGAGCAGAGGAAACTAGGCGATACAAAGTGGGATAGATTATGCATCTGCAGCTATGCATGATACATCCTCGACAACTATGTCTTTTTCATTCCGATTCAGCATATTTCAGTGCATTTCAATCCATTCCAACTGTATTGTACTTCTTCCTTCATTCCAGCATGCTTTCGTAACGTCGTATTCATTCAGTTTTACCGAGACATCTATGTGCTATGGATATTGTTTGATTCGTCAAATCTTGTTTCTCTTCATTTCAGATGCGGCTGCATTAGTAATATTGCCCGCCGTACGAAGGAAGTGTAGTGGAGACTCTTCCGATTTTACAGAGTTTAACCGTTTTAAGATCACCGCGAAAACAAGAGGAAAGACAAGTAGTTACGAAAAGAAAAGGAAAGACCAGAAAAAAGAGATCAGAAAAGTGAAAATAATACAAGATCAGGAAAGTTGAGATCGGAAAAGAAAGATCAGAAAAGAACCTTCAGAAAAGCAAGAGCAGAAAAGGAAGGCAAGAAAAGCAAAAGAAGATGAAGGTCACAGTTTTCGTGACAGGCGCAGTATTTGGTGACCTTGCAAGTTCCACTTTTGTACCTGAAATGCGCTGTTGACAGATAGCCGGAGCACGACAAAATGCGTCGCCGAAGACCAGCATGTAAGCTCGGCAGTTGTCTTGGATCATCTACGCGCGGTAGTGGACATTTTGTGCGGTTTGCTGTCATGCTGAATCAACCAGTCTCATTGCGTTTTGCATCCCATCCCAGGGTTGGTATACGCACTGTAGTGGAGATTTCGCGCGGCGTCATGCTACAAGAAATGGCCGTATTGATATGCTTTGTCTAAAGTGACCTAAGGATTTGCATCTAGTCAGGAACGGTCCGTGGAGCCATGGACACGACCTCGAGTATGTGGTGGCGTTTTGGTGTTACTGTGTAGGTGGCGGCGGCGTGGTGGTGGTGGTGGTGGTGGTGGTGCTATTTTACCTTGTTTTTTGTTTCTGTTTTTGTGTTTGTTGTCGTTGTTATTGTTGTCGTTGTTATTGTTGTTGTTGTTGTTGTTGTTGTTGTTGTTGGTGGTGGTGGTGGTGGTGGTGGTGGTGGTGGTGGTGGTGGGGATGAACAGACAGAAAGTCAGCAAACTGAGACAGACGTTGAGTGGGCAAATTCGTTCTTGAACTATAGTAAGTATAGGCACACAAAGGTACTGTCCTGAAACTTCCCCCGAGAACCGGAATATATTTGCATATGGATTCGCGGTGAATCCTTTGCGCTTGGGCTTGAACGATTTTTACAGCTTTGTATCTCTACCGTTCCTGTTTTTCTGCATGAGACTGATGCAGCTCCTGCTGGGCCATCAAAATCAAAAAACAGTTCTTGAAGTGGCATGTTGAATCACAACTTGAAATTGGCTTGTGACCTGTGGCTGGCAGAGAGGATTCGTAGGTGCATTTGTCTCTTGCCCCTAATTCATTCCTTGGTGTTTCGTTGCAGCCTCTCCTGCTGTCGGCTCTGTAAGTCAAGTGATTCTAAAGATTTGGTGCTTTCCGTTGATATGACTTCGATTCTGTAAGTTGAAGTTGTTGACACTATTACCATTACTCTCACTTGAACGAAGCCAAACTGATATTCCCAAGGCGATGAGTTGGGTCTTGGTTCCTGGTATATAATGACGAGTTCTGATGGCAGGTTTCGGACAGCGCGCTGGCCAGATGGGGATGGGGTCTCGCAATCTCGTGGAAAATGGCATGGAAGACGAACGACGATGAATTTTACCCTATGGACTCCCTAGATCTGCCGATGGCCCTTAATCCAACCTGGGGTGGCCGTGTTTCACTACCATTATCTATAGAGCATCCAGGTTTCAGGGATCATCATTCAGATCATCTAAATTTTTTGAAAGGTGTCGGATGAACAAAGCATTGTCCCGCTGCCATTTGCCATTTTTGGCACAATTTCTCACATGTTGGCTTGCACGAATCCAAAAGATCAGGTAGTTTGGGTACCAGAGTCCCAAGTCAGCTTTATTTATTGTTTGCGGATTTGCATCCATGGCATCCCTTCTATATAGACTCTGTCAGCTCCTTGCTTTGGTCTTGACGAGCAGAATGGCAGCGAAAATGCGATGACAGACCAAGTTACCGTACAAAATGTTCTTTTAGCTGCGTTTTTCTTATTTTATACGATACACGCATGTAGAATAAATAGGCGGTGTATATATATATATATATTTAATATTATATAGGCATATCATATTTTTATATATATATATATATATATCACTTTATCACCTTACCGACTGTAGATGATTCATTTGCCTGGCCTGTGCTTGCCTTGTGGCAGCATGTCCTCTCATTGCACATAATGCATGGCCAGCTTTCGGGCCTTGCGGTGGAAGGGCGCAGCAAGGACAGCAAGGCATGGGTGTGTCATGATGTTTCATGGGTCTTTCTCAGGGCGGGTATTGGATCCTGAAAAAGAATGGAACCTCCACCTCCCTCCAGTTCAATTAGATCATTGAACAAAAAATCCTGAAATCATTGCCATACTTCATTGCTGCATGATGATGCTTTGATTGCAACGCATCGATGTGTAGCCACATCGGCTTGGAAATGGCAGCAAGGTGTGAACATGACTTGATGCCAATCCCTGATGCCAGCCAGTTTTCATGCTCACGTGAGGATAGCTGGGCCAGTCGGCTAGCAACAAGCTTGCTGGAATTCCCAGATGAATCTAGGATATGAAGAGAGAAGTTGGATGAAGTGGATGGAAGACACAGGCAGATGGACTATCCAGATCCATCCATTGCATGTCAGTGAAGTTTGTGTTGTAGCGAAAGTTTGTCTTGAGGTCGGAGGCAGCAGCTGAGCGCGATGCGGCGCTGGCAGCTGCTAGCTCTGCACTCATGGGCGAGGCTGAGCCAGGTGCGAGCCCAGCCGTGGAGGGAGCCTGCAAAAGGATATTCAGATTGTATCACATTGTTCTGTCACGTGGATACTTCAGAATGTGTCTTCTTGGGAGGTTTATGTTATTGATTAAGCCAGAATTAAGTTCAGATTCAAAGCCAGTTTCGTACCCCCTAAAGTCCGGAACGCAGAGAAGACAATGCAAACAAAGACTTAGAAGTTTTTTGTGGTTTCTGCAGACAGTTTTATAATGTGCTTGTTCTGTGTTCTGGGGGATGTCGCTTGTGTCAGGGGTCATTCCAGCTGAAGATCAATTTGAGGCTCATTGATGTGACGTGGTCGTGGCCATTGCTGTTGGTGTTGGATGTGCTGTTGTTGCTGTTGCTGTTCATGGGTGTTGCTCGTTGTCGTCAATGGTAACTTTTCATAAGATCGGTGACCGTGCATTACCTGATCGCACCTGCCCTTCAGGAGCTCGAGGAAGAGGCATGCTCGATTGTGTTGGTTGCACTGGTCCACTGGTTGACCCGAAGCCATCCACCATTGGCAGGTGCGGGTGGCAGCGGAGCTCAAGAGGCGCCAGAAAAAGCATTGGAAGCTGCAAGAGGCTGGGACAGTGCAATGGGTGTGTATGCTGCTCTTGGGACTGGCAGCTGCGGCCGGCAGACGGACAGATAAACAGACTGACTGACAGATAGACTGACAGACAGAAAGGCAGCCACAAATAGAGACACAGAGAGAAAGATATAGACAGATGGACAAGGTTACAAAGTACCAGATGATTATTGTTATAGATAATGAAAATATCTATAAATCTTTCTTAGAGAAACAGAAACGAGTAAACAAAGAAAGAAAGAGGAAAAAAGGAAGAGAAACAGAAAGAAAGAAAAACATAGACAGAAAAAGAGAGAGAAAGAAACGAGAAAGAGAAAGAAAAGAGAAAAAAGAAAGCAAGAAAGAATAAAGAAAGGGAAAGAAAGAAAGAAAGAAAGAAGGAAGGAAGGAAAGAAAGAAAGAAAGCAAGCAAGCAAGCAAGAAAGAAAGAAAGAAGGAAGGAAGGAAAGAAAGAAANGAAGAAAGAAGAAGAAAGAAGAGAAAGAAAGAGAAAGAAAGAGAAAGAAAGAGAAAGATAAAGAAAGATAAAGAAAGATGCATGGGTCGATAGATAGGTATAGAGGGAGAGATAGGGGAAGGAGGGACGGTTGGAGGGAGAGATATAGAGACTACGTGATGTCACAACAAAACAAGAATCACATGCCGAATTCACAATGAATCATATAAAATTTGAAGTTTGAACTCCCAAACCCGTTTCAACTTCTTGCTACAAAATAGAATGGCATTGGAGGAAAGGTTTTTCCCTTTTTTCCTTCTTTTTTTCTCGCTCTATTTCTCTCCAGCAAGTGAATCGATTCATCATCAGCTTCTGAAGTCTTCTCCTCAGGAGTTGAAACAACTTCAACTCCAACGCAGTGCCGAGATGGAGCGCTGCGCGGATGAGGACGGTGGACCTGATTGGGATGCTGTGACTTTATATGTCGAGTGAAGAGGGGCGCAATTGGGCCCATTGATATTTTTGACACCCTGGACAATTGAAATGACCAACACCGTTGGAGGGTCTGTGACTGGAACAGCGATATTTCTGTGCAGATTTGCAGACCGCAGGATCAGGCAATGGAGCAACAGTTGCTGGAGAAGCGGCAGCTGCGAGAAGCATTGCAGGTGTCGACACAGAGATCACATGAGATCAGGAGGTCAGATTTTATCAGACTACTGGGATATTGTATACTTGGTACCTTTGGTGTTTCCCAAAGGGTAGCAAAGCATGGTTTCATATCATTTCCATCCTTTGAGTGCTGACGCTCCCAGGCGAAGCTGGTCCGCCAGGTGCTGGGAGGGTTGTACATGAGCGCTCTTATTGAAGATTGTGGGTTGCAATGTGAGGTTGGAGGCATGTCACACCATTATTTTCTCGGAAGGATCATCAAATGTGTTTGTTTGTAGCTTTCTGATTGGCCGCTCAAGATTTTGTAGTTACCACCCCAACAGTCGTAGGCTTGTGTGATCAACAACACCGGTTGGCTGAAATCATTCTTGCAGTAACCTGCCTTTGCATCGGGTGCTGTTGTGGTGGATTGTTGGTTGGATCTTTGCCCTAGACTCAGAGTGGGGGGATCACGATTGCTCATCTTTTTGCTGGAGTGGAGTGATTTGGAAAGGAAGAAAGCCAGGATAGGTGGGTGCGGTATCGTGAATGAGCAGTGGGGATGAATAATCCAAAACTGTGCGAATTGAAGTAGAAGATACAGAGGATCAGCAAGACGTTTCTGCTCAAGGTTTTTCTCCCATTGCTGCAAGCAAGTGGGCGCAGGACCTTGGGCTCTCCAAGGGCTTACATAGCCAGAGCATTGGCTCGCCGCCAGATGTTGGGCAAAGCCACTAAAAAGAGGTCAACCAAGACGCTGGCCGCCCCACAGCTACAGGATGGAGTGAAGCCGCCCCACAGCTACAGGATGGAGTGAAGGACAAGGAGTTGGAGGCCGTGTTGAGAACTTTTCGGGGTGGACAAGCTAGCCGGCAACATCGCTGCTCAGATGGCTGCCTCGTCTCACGTCTCTGATGAAGGTCAGCATGTTGCACTCCAAAGCAAGACTGGGAAGGAACAGAAGAAGCTGCATAGGAAGAAGGCTGCTTGAAACAGGAAGGGTGGCCGTGCTAGCAGAGTGGCAAAGAGATGGATGCAAGCCATGGGAAGCAGAACTCACTGAACTCCCTCCTCGATGTGGGCTGGACGGCGGCGAGCCGACCGACAGGGGTGGAGGAGGGGAAGTGCCTCGGTTGTACCCGCAGATTCTGACTCAGTCGTGCCCGCGGACTCTGTCTCGGTTGTGCCCGCGGCTGTTTGAGTGGTTCGCAGCACCACCGTACCACTGTGACATCTTCAGCAGAACACTCTTGTCTTAAGTATCCTCAAGTCTGACCTGTACGTTATCATCCCCACCCACCCACCCCACCCTTTGGTCTTATCTATGCTCAAGTCTGTCTTGCTCCTGACCTGTACGTTATCATCCCCACCCCACCCCACCCCACCCCACCCTTGTAGGTAGAACTGAGCCCAAATTTAGATTTTGTAGGTACAAGTGAGACAAACACCTGTAGGTAGAAGTGAGTCAAAAGTGTAGGCGCAAGTGAGCCCCTGCCCTGGAGGAGCCCTGTTCGTCTTAAAGAGATTGAAGCAAACTCGAGCGCAAAGTCGCTGGAAGGAAACTCTGCGTTGTTCGGTGGGCTGGACAGTGGCGGCCCGACTGAGCAGGGTGGAGAAGTCCGATTGGAGCAACGAGGATCTCGCTTCAATTTGGCGACTGTACATCTATGTCGGGTGAGGGAAAGCCTTACTTTGATCGGAGGATTGACGAGCTGGAATATTGAATGTGACAAGAAGTGACCATCGACAACAATGCATGCACGACCAATATCACACCATCTTCATTTTCTCGGATCGATCACCATGTTTCTCACCTCTGGCTTTTTGATTGACCATCTTCTCCCCGCTGCCACTTGGACATGAATTTAATGATGGTGAGCTGCCATTTCAAAATGGAACTGCAGGTTGAAGGCCTTGAGAAAGCTACTCTTACACATTTGAGTTTGGAGTATATTGCAGGTGTCAGTGAAGTGATCCTAGGCTCACAACACAATCTTGTCCATTTTGGTAGATGAACATGGTTCGTTCCATCAAATGTTCACTCGGGTTCAGCTTCCTTCTAGGCTGTATACGTGTTTGGTAGGTTTTTTTTGGATGCTGAGAAGACACCTTGCATTGAGCAGCGCACGGCAAAGTTCACGGGAAAACCGGATGATGTTGACATGGCGTGCGTCTCCCGCTATTTTGAGAGCCGGGACTCAGGCAGAAGAACAGTGTGAGATGCGGAAAGAGGAGGCTTGGGGTCACCGAGTCGGAAAACTTATTGGATGAGAATAATTGATGATTTTGGTTCCGACAAATTCCAATTCCATTCATAGTCACGAATTCATCAAATATAATGTATATGACCTGGTGGAAGGGAATGGGGGTGGTGTGCCTTCCAATAAGAAACCAGTGGAATACAAAAACATGCTACATTTTTTTCGGCTTTGCCAGGCCTCCACGCTCGAACGGGTGGAAGCTTTGCGCGAGGTCGTGGCCCAGCAGGTGCCCAATATTGATTATGTGGAAGAAGCGGGGAAAAAAATAATCAGAGAGACAGAAAAGCGCCTAGCTCGCAAAATGTAATCAAAAAAACATGCAACCATGTGTAGCAATTTCTTCAAAACATGTTGCGCCTATTCAGTTCCCCCCGGAGGAGTTAGCGCTCAAAGCAGCAGCGGCTCAACGGCTTTCCTCGGAAGAAATGGTCGAGAACGAGCGTCGCAAGGCACTTGGCCCGGACCAATGGAAGCTGCTCAACATTTGGATGGAATGCAATGTTTAGAAAAGCTACTGCTTCACACATTGCATGGTTTTCGCTATTTTTCATCCAAGATTCACTGACATCCTTTTTGGTAGCCTCTTTTGTGATGCCCTTTGGATGGCTTAAATTTCAGTGCCCGAACCATGACAAAACCGGGCCTTCATTTTGGACCGAAAGGCTTTGGAGCTGGAGGCCAAGTTGGAAAGACAAGAGTTGCGGCTGAGGTGCAGTGAAGTCTTGGTGTGTTGCTTTGTGGTCATTGCAAAAGAGCATTTTGCTATGAAAATCTTGTTGAAAGAGTACGAAATTGTGTGCCACGTTGCCTAGTTCCTTCGTGCTAGAGAGATGTTGAAAGTTGAAGGGCAAACCACTTCGCGCGCCCTCTGCCCCAACTTGTGGCAGGCACTTGCAGCAAGAGAACCAACAGCAGAGAGAACGTGAGGCTAGTGCTGTGTGTGACTGGCGCCCTTGGGAGGTCATTATATAAAGCATTTTTCAAGTGAATCCGTTTTGTTCGTGCTATTGTGCGAACACATGCAAGACAAGTCTACTATTTGGCGTGGTAAAAGACCGACGCACGCCTGCAGATACCATCGGATCAGGATTTGTCCAGCCTCCTATACCATCTCTTAGTAGCAAGTGGTAGTACAGTAGTACAGCATGAGTACAGTGCCAGTAGACCTATGCCTGTGTTGTTTGTTTTTTTTTGGATGCTTCTGGCACTACATAGTAGAAGGGCTCGCCCATGAGGTTGGCAGGGAACCTTTCCATCTGGGGGGAGAAATCAACAGAGCACATCAAGGTTGTTGATCCCCCCGCGCACCAGGCTCGTGGTGCAATGCTTGAAGGTGCCTTTACAACTGGTGGGTTTGGGGTCCACGCTGTTTTGTGTGGTAGGTCCTGTATGTCCCTTGCTCGCAACTAGTAGCTCTGTTGGATGCCAGTTGTTTTCTTTCTTTTAATCGTTTCTCAGCTCTACCTAGCCGGTAGCAGTGGTAGGAGGCCACTTGTCAAAAAGCATGCCAGTCTCTGTGCTTTTTGCCGGCATGTGCAAAGGCTTGGCTCTTGCAGATTTAGAAAAGTCTATCATTATATATTTGTATACATGAAAGCCAAGTACGCATGCATGTAGAAGTCGCATGTACATCAATAGGTACGTCTTCGTTTATTTCAGCACTGATTGGTGCCTGTGTAGCTCCACTAAAGCAAAACTGTACATTTGAGACAACGTTTCTCCTCTGCTGGAGCCGGAATTTCAACACGAAGCCTGCCGACTGCACTTGGCTTGGGCCACAGACACCGAATTGCCTTGTATAGATGCCAATATAATAATGCGGCTGAATGAAGATGTCCTGGGAAGATGTGTTGCAAAGTTTGTATGGCACCAGGGGCAGTTCTTTGCACTCTGTGAACCTTACCTTGCCACAGCTGCAGAAACACGTTGTAGAGTTCAATTCTGCACTAACTTCATGTGGCAAGACTTTGCTAGTCCACAGGGCAGAACAGATCTTTCAGGGCATGCAAGATATGCAGATCAAACCGGCTCTGGTGACGTACAACATACTCATCAGCATCTACCAGAAGAACCTACAACCTTGGAAAGCACTTGGCATCCTCAAGGAGATGCAAATTCGACATGTCAATCCTGATGTGATTTCTTATACTTCCGCCATCAGTGCATGTGAAAGAGGCCACATGGTCAAGGATGCTTTTCGGATTTTCACCCAAATGCAGGCAGAGAGAGTAACTCCAAATTTGATCTCGTACAGTGCTTTGATCAGTGCATGCGAGAAATGTAGCTGTGCAAATTCTGCAGGCGAAACTTTGTCGCATTTGATCGCGGGTCGGCTCCAGCCAGATGTGATTAGTTTCAATGCCGCTCTTCGAGCTTTTGCGAAAGTGGGCGATTTGGCACGTGCCAAGGAGCTTTTGGGAGAGATGAGGGTACATGGAGTACAGCCCAACGTTGTGTCATTGAACTCCTTCTTGAGTGTCTATGACACAAAAGGCAAAGTCCTACCATGGAATGAAGCATCATGCATGTTGGAAGAGATGGCTGCAGAAGTGATCAGGCCCAACGTGAGGTCCTTCAGTACTTTGATTAACGCATACGAGACATGTTCTGAATGGAATGCTGCATTAGCTAACTTGGCTCGAATGCATGCATTGACTCTTAAACCCAACACGGTCACCTACACGTCAGCTTTGTGTGCATGCCGCCGATCAATCAATCCGTCCTTGACACCGATGCTCTACAAGGACATGAAGCGAGACACTGTGCAGATGGACTTGGTTGCATACAATGCATTGATTGCTGCTTCCGAGAGCAACCCGAACAGAAGATTGCCATTGGGTCGGTTTGCCTTCGACTTGTTTCATGACATGCAAGAAAGTAAAGTTGAACCAGATATCCTTTCCTTCAATGGCATGCTGAATGTTTGTCGAAATCTTGGCGACAGTGCATCTGCCCGGCTTCTGTATCAGGAACTCCTGAAAGAGCGGCTCCAATCAGACGCCATCACTCTTCATGCTGTGGTTGAAACTCTTGAAGTGGCTCAAGAACACAAGAAGAACACACAACTCTTGCACACTTTGTCTCAAATTGGATGTTGCTACTTGGCTTCATTGGCATCACTGCCTCGGGCGTCGGAAGAAGTGTCCATGTTCGCTACTTTTGCCAGCAAAATTGAGGGTGGGGTGCCACATTGCCAGCAAGTGAGCATCAGACCTACGCTCCCAAGGTAGAATACTAGAAACACCCACCAAACAGCTTAGCAACATTGGTACAGTTGAGACAGCGAACAAATTCTGAATAATTCTGAACAGAATTTTCAATGAGTTTCCGCTATGTTTCGCGTGCTTCCTGTTGCAAACAGGCTAACGTTGAAATACCATTTATATATTGAAACTATTGAATGTGTTTGCATTTATTTGACCTTTTCAGCATCGCTGGTTGAAGAGTTTTAGCAAGATCAGAAGTAATCTCGCACGTTCTTGAGTCATACATGTCCGCTGCCATGACAGGGACACTGAACGAGCTCAAGAGCGCACTGCGTGATTTGGGCTTCGAGGGTGCAGGCATGGCTGGATCAGGGCACTTTGATGTGTTTTTCGCCTCCTCATCCTCATCTTCACCAAGACCATTGCCCATCCTCCTTTTTCTTATCATCACCGCACAATCATCATCCTCATTTATTCCTTGTTTATCGCACCATTACCATCATCAAAATCATCATCGTCGTTATCATCGTCAGCTTCATACTCCTCTTCCTCCTCATCATCATCCTCATCATCATCATCATCATCATCATCATCATCATCATCATCATCATCATCATCATCACCATCGTCATCATCGTCATCATCGTCATCATCGTCATCATCATCGGCATCGTCATCATCATCAAGGTTGATTTGTGATTGTTATGCTCCATCGAGACTGATAAGTGAGCGACGGTGAGCGAGGGCCTGGCTTTGAGTGTTTGAACCCCAGGCGACATGGAGCATGGCAAAAAGCCTTTGGGCACCAACCTGCTGCTGCCACTAGACTGCAAGATGCATCACAACACGCCATCCAGATCCGTCCTCACCCCAGACTTGTCTTCTACCACTAGGCAGTCCTCCTTACTGGACGCCGCAGCTCAATCCCTCCGGGCTGAGTTGGCCAGGGCAAAACGCGAGGTGCTTTGATGACTTTTGAGTCTTGTGATGTTTTTTATTGGGTGATGTTTTGCAAATGTGTCACTCGTTGGGTAATCCCAGGGCAATGATGTGACATCTTCTTCTGCACTGACTTTGATCCGAGAGTTGCGTGAAAGGCTGCAGAGGCCCGGAAAAAAGGTCTAAGGTGAGACGAAATGGCTGGCATGGTCAATTTCCATGACGGCTCAGTTTAGGTAGGTTTGCATCATTCACTGTCAAGACTGACAACTCTCAGATTGTGTGCTCGGCTCGTGGCTACTGTTGCCAGGCAAGTAGAACGAGAGGGCAACGACCACAGCAGCCAAAACGTGCGTGCTGTTAACGTAGCTGCCCTTGTGGCTGGTTCAATAAAAGCTTTGTCGAACTTTCCAGATCTCATCTTCCGTCAAAATATACCAATATACCCACAGATCCTCCGATACTCCGGTCTTTCTCCATAAACAGAGTTCGAAAATAACAAAATCAATGCAATGCTTGGAGATGCCGAGATGTTGAATGTCAGTTCTTCCAACTTCCAATTGCCGCCGTTTGATGTTTCAGTACTTGCCGTTTGCTTCAGAATTCTGGGCATATCATCTTCGCACGACGACAGGCAGATGAAAGATGAACAGCAAACTGACAAACAAAAATTGAAAGATACACATAGATTTTGACATGCCTGATCTTTCTGACAAACAATCCCTCAATATCGAAATTTTCCAAGACATTCAACTGCCGACCTTCAAGCTTTCTCCTTGACCACCTTGGTGACCACCATCTTGACATGAATCTCATGTACTAAGCCACGGGCCACGCTTTGCGATGAAGCATGCCCAGGCCACAGCCTCAGAGCTGTTTTTTCGGACAGTTCAGCCATGGTCGGCCTGGCAGCTAACGATGTGTATCTTCACTCTTGCACATGCTTCAGGTCTTGCACCGAGCACCCCTACGGCACATGGCTTGGGAGTTCTGGCAGCTTCTTCTTGATTTCAGTAAAGACTCGGCTTTAAACTCTACAGCCAAGAGGGAAATTGATCGAATCTATCTCTCAAGCACTGATGTCCGGAAATAAGCAGAACACATCACGCTTGATGCCGTTGATGCCATTGACTCTTTTGGCGTTTTTGGAAGAGCGGTGGTCTTCCGGCTGCACAGGCACTCGAACCGCGCACGGCCGCGTGCGATCGCCATGTGTGCGCAGCTTTGGCAACGGCAAGGCGCGTGGCTTCCTTTGTTCAATGGGAATGCTGCCACAATGCCATACAATGCCATACAATGCTATTTGGCAAAGGATTAGACAAGTTGATCCTGTCAGATGATGTTTCTTCCGCAGTCTCAAACAATGTTAAGCAAAGCATTTTTTTCTCGACTCAAAGGTCCAACCTCCGCGAGCCTTCTTGAAGCACCTGGTTGTCAGCTGCGGCTCCTTGGCAGGTTCTGATGAAGGTACAGAACTTGAACTGAAATTGTCGAGGGATGTTTGTGCAATGAACTCCACGAAATGACGTGCCTCTAAAACATCCTAAAACTTATTGTCTTCACTGATTGATCTGATTGGGAGATAGTCAGGAGGTCGCATTTGTAGAAGTGTGCTGCCAGGCATTGCTAAAGAAAAAAACAGTCCCTCCTGCAGATGAAACCTTCTTTTTTGAGGGTTCAAGATGCTAAAGTGGGAGTCCAGCCCCCCCGGTGTTGCATGTGGTTTGGCTCCCACCCAAAGGCCTGGCATCTTCATTGGAACTTCGTCGCTTCGTTCGGGTTGGGCTGAGCCGGTGCTATCCGGTTTGCCAAAAATGCAAGCATATAGATCAGTGAGTTTGTGAAGTTGGATTGAGAAGATATACAATACAGTATACGTATATTCAATGTATTTATAATTGTTTTCCTATTCATATTGCCAAAAAGTGACTAACACATCACGAAACGTTGCGCATCCATGAAGCTCTAGCTGAGACATTTTCGGATCTCTGCGACATCAGTCGAGGCTATCAGCCGACCATCTCGTCACAGCATTCGCATCAACCGGAGAAAGGCAGCTTGAGACAGTGATTTTCGGTGCTGGTCGACAGTTGTGGACTGTGGGTTCTTGTGGCTGGAGCGGCTGAGGTTTTTACAGTATCATTATTATCATTCAAGATTGAATGAATAGAACATGTTGAAACTATTGAGATCTCACTCTCTCTTTCTTTATATCTATTCAAAATATTGTTATTTACAATCACTACTATTACTATTGCTATTACTATTACTATTGCTATTGGTATTGCTAGTACTATCACTATTACTGTTATTACTATTAGTATCATTACTATTATCATCATGATTTATGATTTATATATGATTAAATCATATATCATTATTATTATTGTTACAGTTACATTTTTTGTGCCATAGATTGATTCAATATAGCAATTGAAATTTGCCACTTGAAACCAGCCTGGCAAGGCAGAAAGCTTTGACAGTTTCAGGTGCGGGTGGGAAGCCGTTTTTGTTCGGGGATGCGAGCAAAAATATTGGCATTAGCAGGCAATTCTTTTGAAATTTTACCATGTTGATTGTAGTCATTGGCATTGTATGATTCATCTATCCTTCACAGCATTGAATCACCGAAACAAATGCGGACCGTGTGATCACAGCATGCGACACAGGCAAGGGGCAGAGCCGGTGCCGTGGTTCTCCGATGCATTTTTTGTCTCTGAACAGGCAGGGAAATGGGGTCGATGATGTCAATGCTCATGTTGGGCAATCTCAGAATCGGTGCCCTGATGCCAAAATGATTCAAAAGGACAAGTGAAGTGAATAAAAAGCAAACGTGAAGGACATCTCTTTTAGATTCAAACCCCCGTGAGGTTGTGGGCACCAGCTTACCTCACCTGGTTGGAGAGGTGCGTCGGTGGAAAGTTGTGTTTTTGGTCATTCGTGAAGATGGGCGTCCTGCTTCACATCCCGAAAGAGTATTCATTCTTTTAAGGTTCTTCCATGTTTACTTGACTTTAGGTGCATTTAGCTTCAGAGTGGGATGCGAATCAGAGTGCGCGCCTGCACACGCATCACATTCACACACACACAAAAAAGTGTGTCATCTTAGGTTGTGTTTGAAGAAGATCTTTTGTGCACTTAGCAATAAATTTGCAGTAACAGTACCTCACTCAGCTGCTGAAGGCATGCAGATTGAACCTACACACGCGAATATGTGTATATATATATATATATTTATATATATATATACACACCAGTATAACATAAAATGTAGTACACAAAAACATCTACGTGGTCGAACATATCTATCATATTATCTATCATATAATGTGCCCTTGCTATGTTGACAGTTTGAATACTTTCCACATACATGTAATTATATATGTAATGCAAAACATATATCCATATGTATTTGCTTTTACAAATTGTAAATGCCATGTGTGGTTTGAATTTGATGTCTCCGCACGGATTTGACATAAGACATACAGATTCACATATTTACCGTTTCTTTGGCTGACTATTTCTTATAAATACTTGCCAACGAGTACTGTCGTGATCTCTCAGCCGATCTTAGGGATTGTACAAATAGGGCCGACCCAGTGAGGTCTACAGCCAAGAGCCGACTTCCATGCTCCCAGCCATTGTCATGGCCAAAGCTTTGGAGGCTTCAAATGTCAATGGCTCGGAAATGATTGGAGAATGAAACTGCATGTTGTGCAGTCAAAGGTGAGGCGGAGATGTTACAGCTTACAGCTATGGTTTGCTATGGTTCATGTACCTGATGTGGTAATTTGTTGGTGCAGAACTTTGCGACTTATTCACCTGCCAACATACCGTCGAAATTGCAAACAGATCCCGAACTGGTGCTCTCAGAGAGCACCAGCACGGAAAGCATCAGAGGGTACAATTGATGCGGTCTATAAATTTGAGCCATCTCTAGATCTGTTTTTGAAACTCTGACGTTATTTTTCACTTCCATGGCCAGAGTGTGGCTGATCCCTTGGTATTGGATCTCTGTGCAGCTCCCGGGAGCAAGGCGGGCGCCGGTTTGCGTGGAAAGTTGTAAAGCCTACCTTTCATATCCTTGAATACGGTCTGACTATCAAAACGAGTGGGACAAAATCACTTGTTCCTCCCACACTCAATCGCCATACACCTTTTTAAGGAGCATCAAGTCGGCCCATGTTGGATGTCACCACTGATGGGGTACCTTTCCCCCAAACTTTGTGGCATCCCCTGCGTCATAACGGGGTGCAGCAACAGATAGAAAAAGAAATTGCATTATGTTATTATTTGATATTCTGATCTGGCATTTGTTTTGCCATGCATGTAAAAATCATCAGCATCATTGGCTGCTACCATTCGTAGACTTGCTTTAGTAGACTCCAAGCTTCCAAGCATCGAAGCTTCGATCCGGTTTTGCAAAAAACAGTCTCCTGCTGCGTCTAATCTGGTGAGACCACCCTTCTGACTTTGCTTCTTGGGGAGCTGCTCGGCACCAGGGCAGATGGGGAGAAAGCCTCGGCATGATCTGATTCTGATGGTATGTTTTCCAGCTAGAACTTTCCACCTGATGCTTCGCTTTGGTTGTACTTAGGAACAAGTTTATTTGGTTGCTTCTGTCGACTTTCCAAGATGCTTTGGATAATGAGATATTAAAAATTTGTTCACTACTTAAGGGAGAGGGACCTTGCAAGTACTGGAGGAAGTCCTGGTAGATGGATCTGTTCTAGGAGTGACGGCTGAGTCTTCCGACGTGACTCGAAATTAATGCATAGATGGCACATGATCGCATATGGTCTGATCATAAGGTCTGCAATGATTGCAAGAACCTCAGATGGTGCGCGGAACGGGTCGCAAAACTGGGGACTGTACACAGTGGTTTTACCTGAGACGCTACTATTCACTAGATTGCTCCCTGTGAAGGTTTGGATGGGATTTCTGTATGCATTTGTTGATTCATTCGGGGGTGTCAGAAGGATTACCAAAGGTTTCAAGCTTCCCAGTTGGTGCAGGTCTTGTGCCGGTTTGGCATCTCTCGCAAAGACCCCAATTGATTCAATATGCCAACAGTTGCAATTCAAAGCTTCACAGCAGATACATGCAGATACCAGAAAGTTTGAAGAAAGTGCTGGTCCCTTTGTTTTCGTTATGGCACTGTGCACCCCCAAGCTTTGTATCTTAGTCCTTTCCGAAAAAAAACTCGTCGTGTTGCGGTTCTCGCACTTTCTCGCTCACCGCTCAGGTGGCCAATGAGCCCTCAGACTCCCGCCGACGCGTGCTGCGCACCAATCTAATTCGGGTGCTTGGGCCGCACTGAAATTCAAGGTGAAAGTCGACTGCTTGTCTCCCCTCAGATTATAGAAGTTAGAAGGCATGTGCAAGCAATTCTGTCGCTGGGGTGAAGGCTTAAACAAAAACAAAGTCACACCTACACACAAACATGGGGATATCATCTTCTCCCACAAGTAGTAGAATCCAAGAGGACAAAAGGATTAGACCCCTGGAAGTTTGGAGTCAAAACATCAGCAAAGCAACAAACGTTACGACAGTCGTTCTAGCAACGGATTTTCTTGAACGGAAACCGGGGATCAAATTGAACTGTTCCTATTTGTTCCTGTCAATTGTATCAAATCATGTTGTTTTATTGCCGTACTATTCTATATTGATTTATATTAAATAATGTAGCACAAACATACTATACAGCAGAACCTTATACTAGATATTTATGATATATCAATATGCCTTATGTTGATAGAATGTCCTGTGTTTTGTGCAATGGCCATTTGCGGCCTTCCATTCGCTTGCAGTGGTCTCGATGCTCGATATGGGTAGCACGAGGCTGGTGCCACGAACTTTTTGGTGTTGGCCTCGAGAAAGCCTCCGAGAGGGTGACGTCACAGCATGCGCAAGCTACTTCCATAGGGCCCCATGTCAGGCCATTTCATCATTTCATTCCTGCCTTTTACGACGAATACATGCTAAGTTTCGAGTTTTGGGATTGGGAACTGGGGAACGCCAAGTGTGGAATCTCCAGGTCACAAAGGCTGACGGCCGTGATCTGTGGGGAAAGGAATGTTTCGATGTTTGAGACTTAGATGTCAGAAAGTTGACATATTTTGTCAAAACAGTTTCCCGAAGCAAAACAAAAACGCAAAAAAAGCAGCGGCGCCACTGCACGTTCTTGCTGTGATAACAAGGCTGTATTTAAACAACATTTCAGTTGGATTCAGATGGTGCAAGTCTGAAGCCAATGGGCAGTCCCACGCTAAAAAGCCTATGAAGAGCCTGCAGGTCCAGCGGTCTGAAATTGTGCTGTCACCATCTACAGAATCATCATCATATGAGAGCAGTTCAATTGTGTATTTGTCGTCAAAGTTTTTTGACCTTTGCTGTGATTATATAGATCTGAGTGCATTTCCTCGACCAATTCCGGGCCGCGCAGTTTATTATGAATTGAGTCGTTGGTGTCCACTTGCTTGTTGTTTCCTGGCCCCTTAGGCTGTGTTGGCCGTCAACTCCTTAGGCGCCAAGTTGTTTTTGCTGCTTCTATAGGACGTAGATTGAATCAGTCCAGTTTAGTGACTTGCCCTGCAGATTCTTCTGTGATTGGATTGTTGCAATTAAGGATGTACCTTGCTCTGCAGAAGGCAATGTGCGAAGGTCTTTTGTGGGTGGGTTCCAAGAAAAAAAAAATTCTGGAAACCAGATGTTTGCATTGACAAGACTTGTAAGAAGTACTGTACAAATGTTTGCAGCACAGAGTTGTTTCTACGAGAGCTTCCAGTTGTTGAGGGGACAGCTTGGTGCATCGGCACTAGCCACTTTAGCCGCGCCACCCTTGCCGTAAGTGTAAACGCATGAAAAGTATATGACGGCTCAAGCTGGTGGGCACTTTGGAGTCCTTTAGCATTTGAATTGTAGGCTTCGACCAAGGAACAGTGTATGGTTTTTTCCTGTCGAGATGAGTTTGAGACAAAGCTTTTGGATACATTGTGATACATCAGGCACTCAAACATTGCAGCCCAAGACTTTGAGGAAGGTGTCACTTTTGCCCTGCCATGGAGATTCGCGAGCTGCACACTTCACTCTTGAACCGCGAGAACCTCAGATCCAGCATTCGACCATGGGGCTGCACATTGTAGAGTGGGATTATGTGCATTTCGTTCGTTTCATCCATCGAAGCTAGTAAGAAATACGTCCGGTGTTCATAACAGATTTAAGTTATGCCCTAACGTCAACCTTGCATTCAAATGATAATGGATGTTAAGGTATGTTTACTCCCGCAGCCGCGAAACGCAATGGAAAATCACGATGCTTTTTTTTTGGCGGGGGATTGTGTAGCACTACTCCAGCACAAAATGCACTTTCAAAAGCAGCAGGAGGCACTTTTTCCGTAACATTGCATTGCTGCATGACCTCAGCTAAGTGATATCTGACATCATCACATGCTTTCACTGAACTTCGAGAGGTGACTGTGACTGAGCCAGCTCTATCGTGGTAGCGCTCTTGAAGCCTTCCCTGCTTCAGGCTTTTCAGAAGTGGAGACCCACCTCCGAAAGACTTTCGATGAGTTGCAGCAGCAGGTGAGGTCTGTAGAGATGTGGCCATGATTTTGGGGATGTTCCAATGGTTTGCATCAGGAATTCGAGGCCCATTAGAACATATTAGAACTATAGCGCTTTTGCGAGTTTGTAGCTGACCGCCAGTGGAATATTTGGAATCGCTCCATCATCCTCTCTAAACCCGTGAAGTCCACTCTGTTATGTGCAAGTGTGCTTCTCTATACCTAGCTTCTCAAGACCAGCAAGTGGTACAGGGATGCATCGCGTTGTTACATCAGATCTTTCGAATAGAAAACACAATGCCCTTGTAGAATGCAATGGGGATCTGGTGGCTCCCATGGATAGGGTATGCTTTGCCTGCCCGCAATGAAGTGGTTGATGGGTGGATTACAGGCGTTTTTGTAGCCGAGGGTGGTGGAAAAAACGTGCCACTTTAACTGTTGAAGGTGCAGAGTCTGCAGGAGGGCGTTGAAGCTGATATCTCAAGGCGGTTTGATGTGCCGGAGGGCCGTCACAGTGTCACGTCCTGAAACCTTGTTCATCAATTTTTGCAGAGCACCTAGGAAGCAATGGCTTGATATCTAATTACATATCTGACTTCAAAGGTTCCACAAGGTTGCATCGGCGTGCAGGCACTTGCAGGACCGAACTCTGTCAGAGGCCGAGAAAAAGGCGCTTGGGCGTTTGTGGGTAAACTCCTTGTGGCAGCTCGAATCCCCACAAATGTGTGGATGATTTTTTGACAAAATTCCGAATTTTGAGGGACAAGTATTGACATCTCACCTGCCTCAGCCAAATCCTGAAGCAGGTTGAGCCATCCGGCCTGGAGGGCTGGGTGCTGCGCGATGAGGCCTTAACACTCCCAGTGAAGGCGCAGCGGGTGACTCGGTCACCGGGTGTGACGTGATGTACTTATTGCTGATGCGGTTGGAAAAGGAGATGTCCAAACACCTCGAGGAAACTCACCTGCTGCAATAACAAAACTAGTATATACTGTATAGCGCTATAAATCTATTTAAGATGCAACTTTTTGTTTTGCTGTTCATGAGCTGGACGGAGAAGACGTATACATACATACATACATACATACATACATACATACATACATACATATATATATATATATGTCATATATCGTGCTGCATGGGTGGTTCCTAGATTTGCCCTGTTGCAGGAACAACTGGACAAGAAAACTGTGGCTGCCTTGGTCTTGCAAGAGGGTGCCGAGGTTGACCAGGAGGAGTGCAGCGCTTGCAGTGAGAATGTGTCAGAATATATCAGAATCGTGATGGCAGAATTGACAGTCTGTGAGAATAGGGACGAGGTATGGCATGGCTCGATGGCTCGATGGCTATCCTGAAAAATGGTGGCCAACAAAAAATCCTGAAAGCAGCAGACATTGCATGGCCTAGGAGCTTACAGCACATCCCACCTTGCGTTTGAACTCCCACCTTATGGAGCTATCAATGAAGGCTGGGTGCCAAAGGGCTGACACCAAAGGAAAAAAGCAGCGTCAAGCTTCGATATTTCTGAGAGAGGTCTATCACTGTGCAGAAACTCTGTCGTTGATGCTTCCTGACAGTAGGGCACCACCGAAAGTGACCACAGCCAAATTGGAAGATATCTTAACGTTGATTCGGTACATGGAAGAAAGAAGTTGACTACTTGCGCTGGCAGCAGTATAGGCCAGTCAGCACCACTGACAGCCATGGCAATACACCATAAATAACGCCAATGAACACATCAAAAGGACCGGCAGCAGCAGCAACAACCACAACAAGAACCACAACAAGAACCACAACAAGAACCACAACAAGAACCACCACCACCACCACCACCAACAACAACAACAACAACAACAACCACCACAACCACCACAACGACAACAACAACAACAACAACAACGACGAAGACGACAACAACGACAACAACGACAACAACGACAACGACAACGACAACAACAACCACAACCACAACCACAACAACAACCACCACACCACCAGCAGCAGCAACAGCAACAGCAACAACACCAATTGGCTACCGAGACGGACAGGCAGGCAGACGGACAAACAAGCAAACAAACAACCAAGCAAGCAAACAAATAAACAAGCAAACACTCAAGCGGCAAGAAGAGCAGGAACCATTCAAACAAGAACAACCTTAGCTGCAATTACCACAGAAACAACCCAAAGGACAAGACATGAGCACATTACCCTCATGTTTCTCAGGCACAGGAGGCAGTGGGCGCTGGTGGCCGAGAGAAATTCAAATCAGAGATCACGTCTCATCGTCCTAGCATGCGGCGCTGGGCCACCAGGCAGTTGCATGGGCATCTGTGATTTCTTGTGATTGGGAATGATCCGCGGTGATGGGTCTTGCAGTAACGCATGTACTCATCGATCTAAGATCTACCGAGAGGCTCGGTCCAGGAAAACTCTGAATGAGAGGTTGCCATGATCAGGATTTCCCATTGTGGGTTCAGGTCCTTGTGGTCAATGGATTTTGCGAGACGACATGATTCTGGTTCATAATGATAGAATTTCACGAGGGACATAGAATAGAGTTTGGCTGCATATGCAGACATGTTTTTTGATCAGGAAGCACTATGCTGGGCAGGTATCCATGCCTGGGCTCTCGGCCCTTACAGTATATTAAATGATCTGTAAGTGTTTTGATACACTGTACTCGTACATATTTATGCACATTCACATAGCATTAAATAGTGCACCTGGATGGTAGCCCAGTCTTGAGATATTCGAAGATGACCGCAGCCAGGAACAATTCAAGTGGCCAATTGAGTAACTCACAATTTGATCGGTGCCTTGGTTCCTGTCAGTGGGTCAACAGTTCGGGGCCTTTCTAAATGCATCAAGAGATACCGAGATTTTGCTGCAGTGTTTTTTTCCTTGCCGTTTCACCACACAGCATTAGTTTTGGATAGTTTTGGTCGTTTCAACAACTTTGGGTTCATTTGGAAAAGCTACCGATAGCACCCGAAAAGATAAAGCCATTTCGTCTGGTTTTTTCCACCGTTTCGCCGAATAGTCCCAACATACCCAGTGGCAAAATTAAAGATCACTCAAAATTATCAAAAATTCAAATTATCGCGTTTCGAAAATGAAAGCAACATTTTGATACATTTTGCAGACGTTCGAAGTTGCAGGCATACTCAGGATGACTACACCAGAATGCACAGATGGTGCGTGAGGGATAGCTAGGAGGTGAGCATTTCAGGAAGTCGTGGCTAAAATCTGCTAGAAACTCTCAAATTGAGCAGCAACACGTTGTCCACCAGGTGCTCAAAGTTGTAGTGTGTTGCATTTCCCTGGGTATGGTATGATGGAAGCTGCAAGTGCAGTGGATGTTGGCGTGCAAACCAATGACAGCCCTCTCGTGTTACAGTATCCTGCAAACCTTCTCTACGCTCAAGGGATGCTGAACACCACCCTTCTTCAGCTTCAGCAAGTTGAATTCCAGATCTCGCAGCTGCGAGGGTATGTGCATCAGCATCAGATCCAGCCTCAAAAAAGGAAGTCAGCCTTTGGCCGAGAGGCTGAAACCTCTGATGCCCTTTTTGCTGCTGCAGCTGTCCTGACCAATGTGAACAATGTGGCAGGGGTGGCCAGAGAAGCGCGGCGTAGGGAAGCACAACAGGGCCAAGAGGACAATGAGTTCGTTCCTGGCGATCCGGCTGCTGATGCCCTGGCACGAAATTTGCAGCAACGCATGTTTCCTTTGTTCATCAAAGCATTTCTGTTGGCCTGTTGTTTGAGAGCTGCCTCTCTAGATTGGTACATCATCTTCTTGGGCATCTCAGTGTTGTTTGCCATGGAGTACTGGTTCCTCCAGCCGCGTGCCGAAGCCACCGAAGCCAGGGCTGGAGGAGCCGGGGCTGAGCAGCCTGGAGCTGCTGGTCACGGCCAGGGCCGCGCTGCGGAGCGCTTCCCCGCCTTGAGACAACGCTTCAGTTTGCTCGTTAAGGTCGTTTTAGTCATGTTCCTGATGGAGCTTAAGTGGAGTTGGTACGTTTCTCGTTCCGGTCAAAGCTTTGCTGATCTTTACTGTATACTGTTGTATGGCCTGACAACTCTTGAGCTCTTCGGAACTCGAGTTTATAAATACACATGTCACACACACACACACATACACATATATATTCATATAGATATACATGTATCATGTATACAGCACATTAGTTTTGGAGTGGTCCATGCAAAAGGTCCCAGAGATGAGTTTTTGGCATCGGCCAACAGCCTGAGGCTGTCTTTTTTCTCGTGTCCATGATTTATTTGGGTGGCCTGTTTGACGGTTGGATTGAATGGTTCAATGGCGGTGCAGCAGCCACTCTGGAAAATCAGCTTGATGCTCTGCGGCGGAATGGTGCAGCTGCAGCACCGGCTGCCGGAGATGGGAATGGCGCAGCAGGGGAGAATGGCGGAGAGACGCAGGGTCAAAGTGATGCTCCTAGAGAAGCCTGGCAAAAGGTTAGGCCTGGTTAGGCAGGGAAAGCATGCCTGAAATCTGATCCTGGTGTGTAGGGAACTTCGTCCAAGAACTTAGGTTTTTTAGAACGACAAGAAAGGCAGATACAGGCTGCCTAGTGGAGCTGCAGATGAGTGACGGCAAAATCCTGCTAAAATTCTTTCAGGTGTGCATGGAGTAGGGGAATACACGTTACGAGTTGCTACTGCCTCCCTCGCCCTTGCCGCCCAGGAAACAGAGGCAGCTGCGGAAACCGATGGTGCTGCTCGAGCAGAAGCGCCTGCAGCGCCTGCAGCGCCACCAGCACCAGCACCGCCCTTTTGGCAACGCTTCATCTACCAACTTTTTGTGATGTTCTTCCTAACTTTGATGCCATGGTGGACCCCAAACCCTAGATATATGTGAGCCAAGCAGTGGGGATGACGGTCTGGCAACTGGCCACGGGCCAGCTTGCGTCTCACGAAAGTCGAACAGTACGGTGTGGAAAGACAGGACTTGGCAACCTAGCTGAGCGCCAAAGCAGCCTGCAAAAAAGATGAAAACGATGCCGGCTGATTCGTTGTCATGCAGGCACACTGCATCCCTGAATGCCCTCATCTTGTTTCGTTCAAAGCTGCAGTAGCTCAGGTGCGATAATCTAAGGGTCTTCAGCCCCAACTCCAAGTTCCGCATTTGTTGGGACATTTTCGGTGCGGGCCTCATCTACATGGATGCCTTCGTGCTACCATTATGTGTCTTGGCAGCCTTGAGTTGCGAGCGATTGACTGTTCGTCATTTTGCATTCATGAATTGGTCTCTTTGTTCCATCGGGCACTGATAGGGGAGTTGCTTGGCAGATGCAGGTATTGCTTGGAATTTGACCTTGACGCCCTTTCCAACGGTCAATTCCGAATCACATACTCTGCTGCACGTGTGCCTTGGCTGATCCTCGTGCTTTCGGATTCGGGTGACCATTGCATGCCTTCTTCCAAACTGCCTCAACGGACAGGTTTGCGGCCGTGTCCTTGATCTTCTGGCCTGCCGCACCTGGGATGACATTTGATGGATGAGCTGATGAGAGCACTGAGAGCTGAGCCTTCCTGGGATTCTCTTGGATCTTCTGATCTTCTTTTGTTTTGAGCTCATGTGGTCACGCCATCCAACACTCGGGTCCCACGGACAAGGATATCTACCTGAACTTCAGCACGGGCTTTTACTTGCAAGGTGCCCTCCAACTTTCTCGCAAGGCCAGGGTGTGGCGCTGATATCTCAATTTGAAGCAGGGGCGACGTATAACATACATAGCCACATAGCTATTTGGATTGATAGATATCGATAGGGCCAGAGCTCCTCGATAGAGGTGCTTCTTGTTTTGGGGGATGCTTGTTAAGAAGCGGGGTTCTGGAAGAAGGGGGTGGAGTGGCAGGGAAGAATCGGTACAATGTGAAACTACCTCTTTCGATAGTGGATCATAGTGTGATATCATGCCTGCGTCCAATGCAAGTCATGCAAGTCCTTTGTTGAGATTGAAATATGTACCGTATCATTGTGCCGTCAGCACTCCAACACTGACACAAAATTAGTCATTGGCCCGATAACTGGAAATTCAACTTCTTCACCCCAACTACATGGACTCAAAAAAGTCGAAAACCGACCAAGTTTTCGTGCAATCATGCAATTCCAGACTGCGAGTCAAAGTCTTATCTAAACGTGTGTGTATTTGTGACCAAAGGCTTCATGTCAAACCCCGGACAGAAACTACGTAAGTTAGATACCTTGAGTCTTTTTCAACTTCTCCAATTTATGGCTTTGGTGTAGTTCAGGTAGGCCTGAAGAACTTGAGGTACCCCAATTAGAACGTTTCTGGAACTTTTGGTATCCCGAAGGTAATTCAAACACTCGAGGTTGCTTGAACCAAAAAAGGGGATAAGTTATTGGCATTTGGCGAACTCTAGGGGTTTCAACCACTTGATTAATGTAGCCTATCTTAATATTGATTGAGACCTGAAAGGATAACTTGGTTTGGCGGGAATCATTGTTTGAGGTGATGCAAGTGAGACCCACGAACAATACAAACACAATAGCAGACACACACAAATGATCACAAGTGACACGAGCCCTCACAAGTAACAGCCAACCTTCAAAAATGACGACGCTGTGACAAGTAAGGCAGGCCACCACAAGTAACTTAAGCTCCTCAAGTAACAGAGCCAATGTATTCATATATATATATATAAGAAAAACTTGAAAATCCCAACTACTGTATCTACCTCAAAATTTCCAAGGTGACACCTGGTTAAGAACTTTGACAAGTAAGACACTCAAGTAAAAGCTCCTCCCTTCTCCACAAGCTGAGTAGTCAATGTTTTCAACATTTTTTCATCCATATTGGAATTGAGACCAAAGAAGGCGCCTTTGTTTGAGGGCAACTTCCAAATGCCTTGCCTTCAAACATGATTTTCAAAGCACTTGGATTCGGTGCATCATGCTCCACCTTGGCAGCACCAAAAGAACGGAATGTAGACAAAAAGTGCGTTTTTGAGGTCATGTTGCCAAGAGCGAAATGTGTAGGCTAGCCATTTGTATCCGCAGGTTGTTGTGGGAGCACTAGGTCTCCAGATGGTCTTGTATGTGTTTGCTGCGAGATCGGCCCGATCGGCCTGATTCCTTGGGATGTGCATCAGTAGAATCCATGTGCGGCCCAAAGTTCGATCGTAGCTGCGTGCAACCCCGCAATATCAGCAGCCCTCCCCGTGAGCTTTGGATAGCTCTCTGTAGGCTGAAAAATGGTCTGCTTATCAAACTTCAACCTTGTAGATTTTTGCACCTCGTACCCGAATTACTGGCAATGTATCCAAACCCATGCAAGGATGACAAGCTAGGCAGATCGAATAAAGCACACGTAGGTGGGAAATGTTCCCTGTAGGTTCTTTGTTTCAAAGAAGCATTTGTCCATCCTGACGAGAACCTGTTATCTCTCCAAGAAAGATCACCATGGTATGTTGATTTGTAAACGCTGCAAATTTTGCCGTGGTTAGACCAACTGGGGGCATCAAACCATTTGGAATAATAATCCAAATCACCGGCCAATTGAACCAGGCATGTCCTCCAATCATGTGCCAATGGTTTTTTCTCCCTTCAAATCTTCTTTGGGTTTGTTCCCGAAAGCGCAGCAAAGGGTTCTTTCAAAGAAGGTGATCCATAGATGACCGCAAACCCCAACAGCAGCAAGATGATATGCATACACGGAATGCTGGTGAGGATGGCTGCTGCAGATGGGGTGAGATCTTCATCCAAGTAAGTGTGTGGGAAGGCATAGGGAATCAGAAATGCCAAGATAGCATTGCGGCATTGCGCTATCCTGGGCTTCCAAAGTCAACGCATTGTGTCAAGGCCATTGCCTGTCGCTACATACGGACCTGGTTCTTGTTTGACCTCTGTGTGGTCTCCATCGACATCTCTGCAGGGCTTTTGAGCACAGTAGAGGAGGCACTGCGGCATGTTTGCTAGAGTGCACTAAAACGCATAACTTTCAGACATGGGCTTCGGCAATTTTGATTTGTGAAGAGGTGGAACTATCAGATGAATCCCTTTCTTTTGTCTCCGCAGTTCACATCACTGTTTGCATGCAAAGCATTTAGACGAACAGGAATCGCAAGAATTCTTACAGTCCTTGCGATCTGCGAGATATCTTCGTATTTTGCGAAGCTTAACATGCAGTTGGCTATGTCGTGTCCTGGAACGAGTAGCTGCCTATGATTATGATCTAACATGATTTAACATTGGAAAGATTTGAGCGCCATATATGACTCTATCTAATTACACGGCATACAACTACCCAGACCATTGCAGACTTCCATTGCCAAGATTATACTCAGAGGGAAGGTTCGTAAAGGTTTCTTTGCGCGTCCTCAGCTAACACGTTGTCTGCAGTCCCTTTCAAGGAACTCTTCGAATCTTTCGGATTCTAAAGGCAGGAAAGATCAACCTGCTGATCGAGAATCTGGTGTCAAGATTGCAAGCAGAATCAGCAAGTTTCACCAACCCGGCGAGTGTATAATTAAATACTTGCAATCATCACCTCCCCGTGGTTGGAATTCCTCATGGATAAATGCAAGGGTACCTTTTGACCATCACTAGAACTACTGCCTGCGGCATTTCTAACTATCCATTATACAATTTTTGAAACTTTACTTCTTCCACACATCGAACATGTCCTCTGCACTTTTGCAATGCTCATAACACTTAGTTTTTCAGTGTGAGACCTCAACTTTGCAAGAATCCAAGGTCATATCCATGGGAAGGCAGTGGCTGATTTTAGCCTTCACTGTAGGAAGGATGTTGCTGGCAATTGGGATGGTCGCCCACATCATGGCCTGCATTTGGTTTGGCCTTGGTCAGGCTTGTGATTCTGTGAGTCATGGATGGTCACGGGATAGCATGGACAGACACACTGGGTTCACAGAAAACGACGAAGATGCCCAAAGTTTATGGCCAGTGTTGGATATGCAATGACAGACACCGCTTTTTTTGGCATCCGTTTGCTTTCACATTCGGATTGATTTTAAAATCAAACAAGGTGCTACCATTTGTTTGGCGGCTTTTTTTTGTTGGGGGGGGGGTGTTTCTATCGAGTCTATATATGAAAGTTCGAATAGTTAGTTACTGCTGTATATGATACTAGATTTTTTGGTCCAGCATCTGACGCTTTGCTAGGCTGTCTCAGAAACTAATGGTGGAGGGAGCTGGCCACTTGGCGGCAATGCCCTGTCACCAGACAGATATGATTTTGAAGTGTGGTCAGCCTGGTGGATGTGGAATCTTAAGCCTGAGGATTGACGTGCTGCTGATCAGAAACAGCACGGGATATGTGCAATATTCCCATGCCCTTGCATGGATCCTCCTACCACCAGCACCACCGATGGTGGAACCAGATGCTTGGATCTCTGTGGGGCATTCTGGACTCCTGGAGGTGAAGAGACCATCATTCAAGATTGGATGTGTCCAAGTTAGCTCATGGCCGACCAGGATAGTTTTTAGATGTTTTTAGATGTCTGTTGCCATCACCTGGTCATGTCATTTGTTTGAAACCTCGCGCAGATGCGTTGGATCTCAGGACAGCGGAGTGGAGATGATGGTCTGTATCTTTCTTTTTGTCATGACCGCAAGATCCTTAGCAGCCACGTGCTCCACTGCCCCTGAAGCCATCACGCAAAGACGTTTTGCAACCTACCGCATCGTTTCGTTGGATGCCAGACTAGCATAGATTAGCCAGGTTTCCCAAACTTTGGCTAGCTCTTGTCGGAAACTATTTTCTGGTAGCAGAGGCGTTACAAGTATGCAGGAGCAGAAGTTGTTTTTTCCTACCCCGCACGCAGACACGAGGTGCTGGTGATAGGTTCTGCCTTGTCCATCCTCACAGGGACCCTCCACGAGATCCGACAGGTGAACAATGAGCGAAGCCGTGACCTGGCTAATGCATGCTACAATACTGCAAAAAGTGTGCCAAGTGCCACAAAGATGTCAATTGCATCAACTGTCAAACCAAGGGCTTTGCCAGGCTTTGAGCTATAGTCATGAAATGTCATGAATCATCCATTTTGACTTTGGTTGCCCTCTCAAGGAAACATCCATTGGTCTTCACGTGCCCTTCTGATTTATGATCATTCATGTGCCAAACCTTTTCGTGTGCAAATCCATAATCTATACAGCGCTCAATTGCACCCTACAAACAATTTTAATACAATTTTATATAATTTATGTCTATGTTTTTTTCTCGAAAAACAATTGTTTAAGTGCATTTTTTTTTGGTTTGCTTCGGTCGAGGCAAACGCCGGGAGCTGCGGATTTTCCTGCAAACGAAGTCAGTGCCCACAGAGACGCTCGGTGACAGAGGGCTCGGTGGTTGAGTCAATTGACTTGGTGGTTGTTGATAAGTCAGTTAAAGGATGTTAATATCTTATGAAATTTATGAATTCTTCATAAATTAAATTTTGTGTATATATAATTAAATAATAAACGTATTATATATGTATATAATATATATATATATTATGTATACATTGACCTGTGAAAGAAAGATCTGAAGATGTGTCTTTTTCGGAAAAAGATGTTGAAATATGCATGTGAAAAGATGTCGAAGCTGGACTTTAAAGGCCACACCGTTACGGCCATGAAAGCAACGGAACTTTCCGTTGCTTTTTGCCAAGGCTCTTGATGCGGATCATGAGTTATGCTGATTACAAGATGGCGCGGCAATCTCCGCAGCTTGGCCCGAAGTTGTAATGTGGGAGTTTTCCTTATGCAGTTGCGGGAGAATGGTTGGAAATTGTCAACCTGTCATGTTTGAAGGATTGATGGGATAAGAGTTTTGAGCGGGTTCTTAATCAGCCAGACGATGCATGATGCATGCAAGGATTGGGTACGACACGAGTCTCATCTCTCCAATGTTGGAAGCAGAGTTGGCCACCTTCCAGTTTGGAGGTGTGGTGTTGATTTGGTGTGTCATCAGCTGAGTCGCGCTGCGTCAGATGACGAGATCATGCTAGTATGATGTCCGGTCATAGGTTGGTGTATTCATGTGTATTCATTTAGGATCCAGACTGCCATTGCTTGGGTAGCACAATCCTTGAAAGATTTGTGGCCGAAGGCTTTTCAAAACTGTCAGCCAGGCAACCTGCAGAATCATCCTTTCTTCCAACTCACCTCGACTATATTTCCGCCTCTCAGAGTCATGCTTGGAGGATTTGTATCCATGTGTGATAGAGTTTTACTGGTTGATCGATTCTAACTGATGCGACAACTACAGAACCCAAGCAACCCATCATTTTTCGATCCGAATCGGGTTTGCAAGATCAAAGTAGATATGGCTACAATTTTGATCACGCTGGCCATGAGAAACTGTATGCATGTTGTCCTTACAATTGACTATTTCATTGCTCGTACAATTGTTTACATTTGTCGGTGTTTCTAAATGTTTCTGATTTTTGGATCCTTTTCTTGCCCATTGTGTTCTGCTTACTGTGTTTTTCCGCAAGGAGTGCGTTTGCGAAGCTTTCATTTTATTGGTGGCTGAGGCAAGTCTTCGCTGAGTTCTGCGGCGCCTTGCAGAAGCAGTTTTTCAGCGAGGTGTGGTGACGCGGTGACGCGGTGACATCAATCAACTTTTTCCCGGGTACCCCCAGACACCCCCAGACAAGGAATCCCTTTTCAAGTCGTATACAGCATGAAGTAGAGCCTGACATTTAGTGGCGACTACTTGCTACAGTAGTTGTTTAGTCAGGTATTTGTGGAAAGTGTTTCTCTGGTCTCTTCATGTCTTTTCTGTCCTTTTGAAAAACCTTTTGTGTTGCGCAGCTGATAGGGCGAGTCCGTGTTTTCCGTTGGCTCCATCGCCGAGATGATGTATATCACAAGCCACGGTGACTTCAGCATAGGCCCTCTGGAAATCACCACGACTGTCAGAGAGACCAACCTTTTGTCACGGGAAAGAGTTGACTGCCGAGTGATGTCAGGGTTAGTCAGGGTCACCATAGGTGAGGAGCAGCAATGTTTTCAGGCGGTTCATTGTTCAGGATTTTCAGGCCTGAAAGATCCTGAAAGGTCAAATACGCTATGATAATTTTGTATAACGACTGTATATATATATATACGTATATATATATACAGTATATATATATATATGCAATAATCACAATGGTGATATTTTAAAGATTACAGTATTTGTGTGTTGGTCTTTTTTAGGGGAATCCAAGAGAACTTCAGTTACTTCAGCTACTTAGCCAAAACGTTCGAAGGCGAAGAGGACGACGCAGCGGTTCGGTCCTTCACCGGAGCCCACAACTACTTCGCAGAGGCATCGGTTGATTCCCATTCCTCGTTTGCAGTACAGAGAAAGACGTCCACATTGAAGATCCGGAGAGAAGGCACATGTAATGTAAGGTGTGAAGGCCAAAGATACAAATATGAGACTTTCAGGAGTGCCAGGCGGCATGCCATGCCTGCACACCCATGAAGTGATTTTGTCGACCCTGTGTGAGGTGGCGTTGTATGTTGAAGCTGTAACGCATCAATGCACACTGGCGGCCCACTCGTTCGCGGAGGTCAATTGACCATGGCTTGTGGATGTGATGCGCTTGGACTGTTTTGAATCCCTGTTCGTTTGTGTCTATATCGGTAATCTAATATGGTTTGTCCCACCATGTTTTTCAGATGGATTAGCCATTTGAATCCATTTGGCATGGCGCAAATGTTCCAGAAGTTTGATACATCTTGGATGCAAGTGTGTACGATTTGTTGTGGTTTATTAAGGAATCTTTCGGGGGCAATCTGCCAGCAATAGAGATTGACAGGTCTTTGTCCTGGCGGGAACCAAATTGGCTGCAGTACTGTGGCTTGGTATTACATGGATCGAACTCTTGACACTGCCCGTGGTGCGACGTAAATGGGCTGGTGTTGTGTTGGCAATAGAACCGGGCACCAACCCCCTTGCCTGGATGATGTTTGAATGATGTTTGATGTCTGAGTGTCTGAGTGATGCGAAAAAAGAGGGTTCGTGAGCGTCGTGAGCTTTTAGTGTTTGAGACAACTGGCCAGTTGCAGGGCGAATTCACCGATGTGCACTACGATGTTCATCGAGTATGCCAACGAGCTTCCTGTCGAATTTGGTTCGTAATCTAGAAGGGGCCCCGTATGGTCCCCAGGATACTTGCCAAAAGTACTGTAAATATCTGCACACATGCATGCGCCTGCCAAGATTGCACAGGTAGCTCTCAGGAGGTACGAACATGTCAGATAGCTTCTGTTTGACACTTCAGAAGTGGTTGGTTGAACAAAGCTGTGTTGGTCGAATATGCTCGCGCGCAATGCAGAAGTTGATTTCAGGGATTGGAATTTGGAAGCAGCCAGAATTTGAAGCAAAATCTGATGAACCCATGTCACTCTCTGCAGCGTGTCGTCGGCTGAATCTGGAGCTGAAAGCAGCAGTGATTGAGGTATATCCGCCTTTACTCGGACATGGTAGGCCGTGTGGATCATCCCGATGCCTTGGAAATGGAGGTGACGTGTGCAGAGAAAGCCTGTTTCTCCAACTCGCTGCTCGGCACGCAGTGGATGTGTGGCTGGACAGCGGGCGAGCAGTCCAGACAACAAACATTCAACAAATGTCAGTCGGTGAATGTTTGTTCTGTTTGGGAATCTTGGACTTCCCGTTTGACGAAGATGCATAATTTCATTTTTCGGGTTTTGGAACCTGCCCAGCCACCCGTGTCTGGGATAAATCAATGTGCTGTACTTCAGACTAGTGGCAAAAAATGTTCCTCCGTCCACTGACCCAGGAAAATATCAATTGGACAGACCTTTTGGAAAACCCTCTTGCCAGCACACAAACTTCTGACACTACTTCACACGGTCATAGTCATCCATTGCACGCTGGCGTCAAGCCTTGCTTCAACAAGCCTGCCGCCAGCCCTTCGGTGAATATGAGGTTCTACTTGGATTTGAATGTCGATGAACGCGACTTGGCATTCCATTATCTTTTTGGGCTGCGCAACCTTTGCTGTGGTCAAGAGATTCTCGTGTGGTGATAGTGCTGAAGAGCTGCATGAGGCAAGATCCTGAGAAGCATCGACCTCAGGGAGCTTGAACAACAGGACTGCAATCAGACTTGAGACATTTTGCGACACTTCTCTCTCGGGTGACACTGGGTGAAGCGACGAAGTGACCGCAGCTGATTTACCAGGAGGGGCGCAGACCGCCCATCGAGTTCATCGAGCAGGTGATGGAAAGCAATCAGCCGTATCCTGGCTATTTCATGATTGGTTTCCTGCCAACACGATGCTGGACGACTCTTTTTCTAACGTTTGCTATGTATACCCCCCTTCTGTTTCTCAACACTTCTAACAGCTTGAATTGTAGCGATTTTCCGCCAACATCACGTCTTCGCCCGGAGGGATTTCCTTGAAGAACTGCGGATGTCCTTCGTGGAGCTGGATCACGTGGATGGCCTTCATGCCAGGCTGCAGGGGGAGTCATGGAGACCTTTGGTTATAGGAAAGATCTTTGTGCCCTGACTCCCGATGCCATGAAACACGAAACTTGCATGGAGGCATTGTGTTTTGAAAGCATCGTTGCCCCACATTGAACTAGACAAGTGTGTGGCAGGTATGGAGAGCTAAAGGAGCAGGAGAAAGTGGAGAGTGGCATTTTGAGCTTGCTAGCACTGACCAGAAACGACTATGAGGTGCAACAACTGCGCAGATATTGCTTTGGCTCACCGACTTGAGCGGAGAAAACGGTCTTGTCATTTTACGCGGGGTCGTGATAAATACAACATATCAAGACTCACAGTCTTTCGGATTGATCACTTGTCATTGCATTCTTGACCTCAGAATCATAAAGACAGTAACTATTACTACACTCAGTACTGATCAATACTTGTCGCATGCTGCGGCTGCTCCGCAGGCATTTACTGCACCACAGAAAGGGCCAAATCGGCTGACCACCACACAGTGGCAACAATTGCAGGGAGTGCTAGAGTGGGCCGCACCTACTCCACCGCGGCTTGGCTCATGTCTCTTCAGTGCAGCAAATATGACTATGTTCGTCCTCAATGCCTTGACCCAGTCGTCCATGTCATTTTATACTTTTATACCATTCTGTATCTGCTGTGGCCAGAGGTTCATTTGGCACCATTACAAATCTTCGGTCGATCAGTTGTCAGAAAACAGTTCTGGTTGTGTGATTCTTGTTTGTGTTCCTTGCGTTGTGTGCGGACTATATAGCCGAAAAGAGTTGGATGCTACAGGCATGAGAAATAGAATAAATGCTTGGCTTTTGGATGTGTTTGGAAGTTTTGTTGCTTGCAGGCAGCATTGGGAAACTGCAGCTCAATTTTAGGAATAGTGCCATGCAAATGATTATTGGTTGCCGATTCGTTTTGAAAGTAAGGAAGTTGGTTGCAGCGATTTGGCTTTTGGCTGTGCGGCCCCTCGGGAAGTACAGGCTGCCCCGGGCACACTTTCGAGTGCAAACCCTCAATTCAAACTGAATACATGGGTTGAATCTCACAGCTGCCAATCAATTGCTGCCATCAAATCTCCAAAGTACGAAGAACTAATGAAACTGAAAAGGACATGTAAGGAGCACGTACTTCGCGCATGCGACTTGGGACCTCGGTCAGGTCCGTGACTTCCCAAGTCCCTGCAGCACAGCAACGGCCGGATCAAGCAGTGCGGTATATATTGGCAGCTTGAAGGAATTTTGTCAAATTGACGGCTTGCCGCTTTGCGCCTGGAATGGTCTCCGATGAGCTTGTGGATGTGTGAAGTTCTTGGTGCATGACTGGAGAAACATCTTGATTATCTTGCTTTGCATGATGTGACCAAGGCAGCCTACCCTTTAGTGGCACCTACAGGAGCCTGCTTAGAGAAAGACATCCGACTCTTTGTGAATCTTGGATCAACTGTGCTCCGGCCATCGACGCAAGATTCAGAAGTAGCATATCAAAAGGATGTGCTAAGACAAATGTCACAGGTAATGGAGCCAAGAATGCTCCTCAAAACTGATCAGAACTGTGGACCTAAGGACCGCAATTTTGGAGCTGCAGCTGAATTTTAATTTTGCTCAGATGCTTCAGGGTGAGAATGTCCACCAGCTGCACCAAGAAGGGGTGGAATGAAGGGCAAGGTCTTGACTGCAACAGGATTAACGTGATTAAAGTAGCGGGCGAGTTGTTTTCAACCCTCACGGTTCTTCGCCCCGATACCGTTTAAGATGTCCAGTGCAGCTTTATTACGTGTTGCCTTGCATGGTTTTGCATCAATCCGCAAAGCAACATGGTGGCGAAGCACAGGTGCCAGCAAACCTTTTGCAGCTCAAGGAGTTTATCCTCAAGAAGAGTGGTGACTTGCTCGGAGTTGCCGGAGAGTACCAATGCCAGGTGGAAAAGGTTTCTGACATGGTCCTACATTTTCCAGTGAGTAGAGCATAGTTACGGCACGTTTGGTTTTAAGAAACGGAGGAAGCACCCCTGTGCTCACCCTCTATATTCTTGCACCAAGGAGAGGAAACTTTGAAGTTTTATGCCTCTTGGCCCAACCAGATCATTTGCCATGACTGTGCCCCCTGAGCTTCATGAAGACCCGATGTGATGAGATGCAAACGTCATGTCAAAGCCAGCGCATGGTTGCCACTCTGCTGGAGAGCTTCTAATTTTTTCCTGTTTTCTGGTCCTCTGGTGCTTGGGTCCGCTGGACCCCTTGTCCTTTGGTCCCTCTTTCCTCTGGTCCTCCGTCCTCCTCCCAGTGCACGTCCCGAACAAAAGCACTTAGCGAGCAGCGGAGGTGCCTGCCCCTCCGGCTTTGACATTACTTTTAAAGTGAACTGTCTGAATTCCTTTCACTTTCCCTTTGTTCTTGTTCTCCTTCTACTGCGTGTTTGTGTTCTTGCTTTTGTTCTCCTTCTTTTTCGTTTTCTAGTACTTGTTGTTCTTGCTGCTGGTGTGGTGGGTCGTGGTGGTGGTGGTTGAGCTGGTTGTTGTTTTGTTTGTGTGTGTGTGTGTTTTGGTTTGGGCAGGAAGGATCCAGTGACGGGCCTAAAGGGTGGGAAGGGAGCCCAGGGGACGCAACAAAAATACAAGGCATCCCACAGCAATTCCTCACCTTTTGTGTTTCATAGTGTGATATTCATTTATTTTCAATTATTGTGCGTCTTACGGTTTTGCATCCAGAGTCACCAGAGTCACCGACCCTTTGAGCACGTGGGGTCATGTGATCAAAGTAGTGGTATGTTTGGCCTGCGATTCGAGGCTTAGACTACGTCCATCTCCATCTCTGATGTCCAATTGTTGTATTTAGCGGTATTTAGTTCTGGGCAGATCATATCCTGTTGAAATTTAGGGAAGTGATTTCAGGTTCTTTTCTTGCTTGGTTTCCTCAGCGGCTTGGCTGGCGGCAGTGGCTCCCGCTTCATGAACTGCAGCAATGCCCGCTCAACCATCCCTGGCCTGCATATTCTGATGCGAGTGCTGAAGAAGGAACAGATGGGAAATTGTATGGCTGGCTTGATGAATCATGGATCACCATCAGTGCCATTTCTACATCGTGTGTATGTTAGGTATACATAAGAATTTAGATAAATCTAATGTACATCATTGAGAATCATTATACTTATTAAAGATTAGATGAAATGTTTGCTCTCGACGGTGTGCCAGTGTGCCATATAATGTGATTTAACTTGGATGTCAGTCGATAGTCAGCCAATGCGCCAGCCTGTGAAATAATCTTTCCGGGATCATGCATTTAATTTGAATGTATTGGATCGGAAAGCTCGAAAAGCTCAAGTCTAAAGAGTCTAAACTTCGAACTTTTTTCATTTTTTTCATTTTTTCGTTTGGCTGAGAAACTGAAGCGAGGATCCTACAGCGCTCTACTGGACCTACATTCACAATCGTGCAGTTGAGTTGGGGCGTAAGCCCGAAAATACAGCAGACCTGGCTGTGGTACGTTTGGCTTGTGGCTCGGCCAAATAGCTAGTTGAAAAATGTTGAAAACAGATCAAAGTGAAGGAAGTTCTGCAGAACCTGCAGCAAAGAGCTGGGTCGTGAGTTCCATCCCCTTTGATACTTCTTTTGTATAAGATCTTGAAGTAGTGGATGGACTTGACTCCGGCAGCAAAAGGTTCAATCCCAATCACCGAACATCATCGTGTTTTATTCGGGGTGATTTTGTCCTTGATTTGTTGAGATGTCAATCGGCCTTCGACAGCTTTCTTGGTGTGATGGAACAGTCACTGAATCGCAAAAGCTGTCTCAGGTCTTTGTAGAGCACAGTCCGCGAAGGCTGGGGGCCACAGCGCTGATATCGCTGTTGGCAAACGCAAGCGCATGTGAATGGGCACATTGACATAAACCTACATATGTATTTGTGTATATGGTGGAACACACACACATATATGGTGGAACGCACACACACAGATATATATATATATATATATATGTATGTATACACACTATGTAATGTTGTATAATCATGTTGTATTTGCACATGAGACATCTAGACTCATGGTGAATTACTGTACACTTGAATCCAGGACGGCCAGGCAATGAGACAGGGATTAGCACCGCAACGTGTTTGAGCATGCCTAGGTTGCCCACAAAGGTAGATCCAATCCCAAGCCTGACGCTTTTTCTGCTTGGGGGGAACCCTGGTGACCTGTGAGGACTTGCATCAGTTGCAAGAATCTTGGCAGAAGCTGAGCTCTCAAGAGCAGGGCAGTCTGCTGCAACACTTTCTGGCCGATGGGGTGGTAAACCAGGCCATTGTCTTCGAGCTGCCTGGTGAAAGCGTGGGGAGGGGTCTTTTCAATTCATGCACTTCTCAGATGCATTTGGTGCTGAGAGATGATGTAAAGATATGTAATGATGATGTAATCTCGGGCCGTTTGCTTTGGCCGAGGTTCCTGCCACTATGTTTGGAGCGTGCGAAGAACAACGCGTTTGTGACCATCCCATCCCTTCTGCAGGCAAGTGCAACAAACCACAAGCTATTCCTTAGGCAATAGCAACAAGGTTTTCAACCTGAGCTGCGCGATTGCGCTCCGCGATCATACCCGGACTCACCTTGGCATCGTGTCCTTCAAAACGTTCATTTTCAGCAAATCTGCGAATGATCACGTGATTTGCTTACATATGTTTGTGCTATGTAAGTCAATCATAAATTTCACAAGGTGACAAGTGACTTCCTGGCAGTGGATCTAGAATGATCAATGTGAAGCCATCTGACATCATGGGGACACTGGGACGGAATGCCGCAGATCTTGGTGGAGCTTTTGGCAGCTGTGCGTGCAGTAGCTCAGAAAGCAGGCACGGAAGGGTAGCCAGCAGCTCCGAGCTTGAAAGCGCCAAGAGCTTCGTAACCAGTGCTTGTTGGGTGCGAGAGAATTGGGCAACAAAGACTTTCTACGAGAATTTCTTGAGCTGGTCTTGAGCTTTGTGCTGTGCGCATTTTGAGCACATTACTTTATTCATTATTTATAGGAACGTCCCATGGCTCACCAGGATCGAAGCCAAAGAACGCACAGGAGGATATCGAGAAATCAGGCATGGAATTGTGGAACAGGATCTCAAAGGGCAGCAAATCATCCGAAGATTTTCCGCACGACTTTTGGTTCGGGAAGTATGCTTGACCTTGTCTGAAAGTGGTAGGCCCTGGTAGGCACATGTAGGATCTTGTACTGTATACGGATGACATAGATATGTCGGCACTTGTGCCATCGAGTGCCATCTCGATCAATGATATCAATGGCCAGTGAAAGTAGAACGGGTGCAGAAGCAAGCCCAGTTCGAAGTGCCTTTCGCGCCATGAGGTTTGATCTCGCAATCTCAAGATTTGAGATTGAAAACCTCAATATTGTTCAAGGTGATTTGGTTATGTTAGTTATCAGATATGCAATGAAAAGCCTGATGCAGTAGCTTACTTTCCACCCGGAATTTGATGGATCATTAGCAGGGATCTGAAGAGTTTGTCAAATTTGAATGGTTTATCTACTGCATTACTGCCGTACTTCAAATTTCTTTTTTTCCTTCATCTTGCCCCTTTCGATTTCAGGCAGCAAACTGAGAATCTTGGCCGTAGACTTGGGCGAGTTGGCGGGCTTCATTCTCTTGGTGCAGAACAGTCGCCGGGACGAGCAATCCGGGGTGGGAAGGGTGGGCAACAAATGCGGCTCGTGTCACAATGCCACGCGTTCTTTTCTCAGATAGGTAGGCCAATGTTTGCAAGCTCAGGCATACCATCTGACTGATTTACAGCTGCCAGCTGATCATTGATGGGAGTATAAAGCGGCACAATCATTCTTGAAGCGAAACTCGAAGAAATATCACTGTGACATGCATAAACCTACAATGTCAATATTTTGATGAACATGCAAGTGAGTTCAACCAGCTCTGAATGACCCAATCAATATTGTTTCCTGCACTAGAGACTTGAAGATCTTCAACAGGTCTTGGAGTTCCAAAACTGCAAGGCATTTCTATCTGAAAGTTTGCACTGGCTGCGCTGCAGGCTACATCTTCCAGACCTGTTTGTGTCGTGCAAAATTGCGCATGACGGAATCTTGGATCAGCATGAGTCCTGCACTGATCCCAAAGCGAACTTGGAATCAGAAAAGCAAAGCCAATATCGACTACAATGCCATGACCGTGGATCATTTTGGTGTTTTTGCAAGCATAGGTTTCCACACGATCTACTTATTTACAGTACTTTATTTAAGTGGCCATTTGCTCTTCAGTAGGCAGCTGCATCTATCCGAATCATTTTAATATTGATGGGCTTCGCAAAGCTGGCGATACACGGGTTCAAGCTGGCGGCCGGATTGGCGCAAGTGGCACACACAAGCACACCCCCTGATTGATTACGAACCTTGCCCCAGGCCGGCCGATTGATCCTGGAGGTCTCCCAGGAGAATTGGCGTCGTGTTTCATGGCTAACGATGTTTTGATCGATCTTTTGGGAAGGGTTGATGCTTTGACTTTTGGTTTGCCATGCTGTGCCCTCCTCCCAAAAGATGGCAGTGTTAGAAGACCAAGAATGAAGAGGGCAGAGGGTCAACATGGGATTATTGATGGATTATACCGGATTAACTCCTGCAGCACAAACTGCAATCACGATCAGATCAATATAAAACAAAAATCCTGAGACCTGATTATGAAATATTATGAAGAAATTAACAAATATAAAAGTTTAGAAAAAACATAAATATCATACAGCGCATATAGATTTATGTTACTCCCCAGCGGGCTGAGGTTCGGGAGGCTCACACCGATGTCATCATGTTGGCCAATAGTGTTCGAGAGCTGGTGCATCAGCAGAAGCAAGACAAGGCTGGATGCAGTGCGCTTCCGAAACCTGATGCCACCAAACCTGATGCCGAAAACATACGAATTGTCGGCTTGGGAAGATGCCTAGATGCCTTGTGCAAGGAGGGCCGAAGTCTTGCGACGGGTGAACCGTTGAACTTGATGATTGTGGATAGCGAGGTATTTTGAGGCGTGGTATAGCATGGGGAGACGGACGCTAGCAGTGGTACCTACTTAAATGCTGCATGTCTTCCCTCAACTTTCAAAGGACCAAGGCCAAGCCTATGCAATAGGGCATAGCATGCTAGGTAGATGTATATATAATATAATATATATGGAGAGAGAGGTTACAGAGTGGAGTCTTGTCAAGACAAAACGCAAATCAATTGAATGAGCCCATTACACCACACCAGTCACCACAGACCTTTTATCATCTTTTATCCCTGTCAGTACAGGACCATGGCAACCATGGGCTTTGCAGTGGCCTTTGTTGGCTTTTTTTTTGCGCCCGCGTAGCAGCTTTTTGTGGGGTGAGAATCCTTGAATGCCAAGCAGTTGACAGATGTTGACACTGGTTTCCATGCTTCTCTTTGAGCCTTGAGGCAGTTGTGTCGAAATTCACTTTGATAAACTTTGATGGGATTCCCAACCCCGGTCTTGATCCCGCATTGCCAACGGCCAAGCGTTTGGATGTGCGAATCGTATTTCCAGCAGCCAGAGGGCAAGTCTCAGAAGTTGGAAAACTCGAAGAAGCCAACCATCATGGCCACCTTAAAAACTGCAAATATTTCAAATGTTTTGGGCCGCAACCACTCTGTGAGACCTTGCCAACAGGCAGGCGCGCCTAAAAGGCCCGTTTTGCCGACCTCAGCATGTGTTCAAAGGCGAAGGTTGAAGGACACAATGTCTCACCCCGAATCAAAGCTTTTTGTGGGTAAAGATCTCCTGGGTTGGCTGTCAATGTAGGGTTTCCTTTGGGTGGTGACAGCTGATGAATTTTTGTCCCACATTTTCATCACATTTTCCCAAATTTGTAATTTTCACCCCGACCTTCATTCCCAACGGTTTGCGGGTTTATGTCCATGATAGTGGCATGTGTTTGAAGCGGCACGTATGCTTGTGGTGTATGCTGCATGTAGCTTAATATCTAGGATGCACACTTGAGCAGGCACTTGCATGTAGATATGTAGTATTGTTTTACCTGTAATACCCACACATGATGGTTTTTAAGAATAACATGCAGCATCACCTATAGGCCACTAATGGCCACTCTTGTATGTTTTGGTTGCCTACTGTTTTTTTTGCAGGGTGGCTTCCGAACACCGCGATTTTTGTGCTTCAGAGTCGCAGCATTTTGGTGTTGGCTTGCAACAAAGGACAAAGGAATGGACCAACGAAAAAGAACTGACCAGCTCTTACGATAGACGATCCCAAAATGAAATAGATTGAAATAGGATAAATACATTGAACATATCAAGATCATTGAAGTACAGTTGTCTTCGATTGGGTCACAAAAAACCACCTTTGGACACGAAACTATTCAAGCATCCCGGAGCAGCTCCCCGGTGAAGCCCGGTCACGGATGAACCGGATGGCCGCACCGCTTCTGGCAAGCCACTGGGCAAGAGTCTAGTGCAAAAAATATTCAAAGTTATTTGCCAAACACTGGGCGACAACACCCCCAGAAGTGTATATATATATAATGATAAATGATAAATTGTATTTATATATATATATATATGCATTGCGGTATCACTAATACTGTAGCACCTGCAAAATCTGCAATTTGATGGGGACCGAGGTCTAGAAAGAGTGGAAGCGGAGCTTCAGAGAGTCATTCAGGATGTGCGGGCGCAGGTGCCCAATCAGAAATGTGGTTCTGGCCTGAAAATCCTGTAGCATAGCAGTGATGGCAGATAGTCATGTTCAAGGCAAGCAAAGAGGCAAGGCTGTGAGAACAGTGCAAGTTGCACTTTACCTTTGGAGCAGATGATGCAAGTCAGTCTAGAGTCACTGCAGGAGTTGTCCTTGTATTAAATAGCTTGTTCATATTTTTTCAACCATGGCACTACGTGCGTGCTCTGTTTCCACCATCACCTGCGTGGCATGACGTGCAGATGTTGAATGTAGGTAGAACTGGGTGATGAGCCTCCAGAAAAGAAGGATGAAGAGACGAAGGTGAGCTTGCGCAAAGCTGCCTCGTGGTCTTTTTTCATTGGCATCCAGTGAAGTGATTTGACAATTGACAATGATTAAGGTGCCTGACGAGGAGGGACGGACATAATTTTTGTAGTGAGATAGCTAATTATTGGCATAAAACCAACGAATATATCACAAGATCTCCTAGGAAACTAGGAAAATCCCCTAGAAAGGCAGGCATTTTCCTACTTCAATGCGCATGTTTTTAACTCCTGGCCCCGTGAACAGACAGCTGAAGATGATGTCTTTCGGGGAGATCCTCCAGCGGTGATGCAGCAAGTGCTCAGAGACAGGCGGGAGTGGAACTAACTAAAACCCACTTCGCTAAGAGATCTTCAACATTAGTTTTGCATGTAAAGTCCAAAGGCCCAGGCAGACAAGTGCATCTACTATAATTACAGTAAGACGAGCATGTATGAGCATGTACAACCAACTCCGTAGCCTTTTCTGATGTTTTTTTTGTGTGTCTATTTCTTATTGACAAACAGCTGTTTTCTATTTTTACTTGTGGATTGATGCGTGGGCCACAGGGTAAATCATCGTAAATCTCTATTCTAGAGGCCACCCAGCAGGTTCTATGTTTGGGGTTCATCATGCTTGAACAGTATGAACATCCAGTGTAACTACTGTGCGAACAAATGCACAGTAGCTTATGTAAAGTACAATGCAAAACAAACAGGTTCAAAGAATGGGCCATTGCAGCTCACAGATCACAAGATCCTATTATTGGTTGGGATTGCAAATGGGTCGGGGTGCATATCAAAAAACAGTGACGCGCCAGGGCACACACCAACAGGCAGGAAGGATTGGAAGGTGTTCGGGCACGGCAGCAAGCAGTCCTTTGGTCCAAATACTTTGAGGGGGCGAGTTGGAAGGCGTTGGGATCAGGGCGCATTTCAGGATCTCAACGGTGTTTGAGATTGTTTGGGATGAATAATGGATATTGTGATTTTTCGGTGCCAAGAGCGATTGTAGCAGCTCCTTGTAGCTAGATAGATTGAGAAACATGGAATCGGCAATTATGAACGTATCGGCGTTAATTACTGTATATTACCAGTAGTACCGCACGAGGCGGTGGCGGAAGTTTCAAGAATAGGAAACCTATAGGAGAGATTGGTTGTTGTGAATCACGGATGCGAGATCAAAAGCATTGACAAACTGTCCAACTGACTAGCTGACTAATTGATTAACTGACGATCTAACTCATTGACTTACTGACTGACAGACTGACTAACTAGATCTAACTAGCTAGCTGACTAATTGATTAACTGATTGATTAACAGACGAACAGACTAATTGATTTACTGAGTTACTGGCTGAGTTACATTTGAATTGCGGATTTGAAACTTGAAGCCAAATCCAGAACGGCAACGTACACTTTTACTGCTCATCTACATCTTTGAAAATCACACAGTATCATAGTCAACGTCAACAGGGGGTCATTCATCAGAGCTACAAGCCTTCCCATGTAGTAATCGATCTAGATAGTCTTGACGCAGATGGTGCAAGCAAGCCATAACTCGTGAAAGGTAATATAAGCCCTAACCATCTATATTAATTTTGGAACTCATCTATATTTTGGAAATCGAATTGTATCACAGATACTTCCAGATCATCGGATAGCACTTCACGTTTTTGTACTTCTAACAATACACATACCTATCTTTGACGGGATGAAAAACAAACAGTCGAGTCGAGCCTGCTTGCCCGAAGGCAGCCCCTTTAGGGCGCAGGGAAACAACAAAACCTAATCTAATTTCAGCTCTCACTACTTCGGCGTCGAACATTCAAAAAAGGAATCCATACTGTAGTGGTGGCCTTAACTCACGCCATCTACCCAAAACTCACGCCACTACTGCGGGCACGCAGAAAAACCGAATCTCACGCCATCGCCAAAACTCACACCACCAACACCAAATCACACTGTGCACGGCTCATTCAGCACATCCGCTGGCATCACCAAATCTTAACAAAACCAAAAGCACAGTGTTGTAAAACACACAGAAAACCCAATCCGACTCTCATGCCACCAACAGCAAATCACACTGTGCACGGCTCATTCAGCACATCCACTGACATCACCAAACCTTAACAAAACCATGCCCACAATGTGTAAACACAAAGAAAATTCATTCCAACTCTCACACCAACGACGGCAAATCACACTGTGCACTGCTCATTCAGCACACCAGCCACTGACATCACCAAGTCTTAACCAAACCATGCGCACACTGTGTAGAACGACGAAAATCAACCCACCTCGCGTGCCACCAGCAGCAAATCACACGGTGCACAGCTCATTCATCACAGCATGGAAAATTTAAGAGAAGAAGGAATCAGAACGAGATGCTGAACGAGATCGGAACGAGATGGGAACGAGATCCAGGCTCTGCATCTGGCAACCTTTCCCCTTTTTTCTGCCCCAACCACAAATCAGTGGTAAAAACACGATGTTTCACGACTTCCTAAAATTTCGCGCACCCGTATCTGCTTTCTTCAAACTCTTTCTCTTCTCTGCTTTTCATCTGTCCATATTGTCGGACGTTTGACTCCTAAACTTCCTTTGAACATATATATTTCAAAGTCTCCCGCATAGTGATTGATGACAGCACCTTCAGCCCTCACCAAACACTGCGGGCACGCAGACTTTAAGCACATCATGCAACATTCAAAAACTCACAAAATCAACAAAAACCTGACAAAACCCTGCGGGCACGCAGAACGGCACGAGTTTTGGTAGGGCGGCAGGAGTTAGGGCAAGTACCAAGTATGTGTCAGCCAAAAATCTGTCTGCATTGCTGTTGCCTTCCATTCTCCCAAATTTTGCCATCGGCAGTACATTTGTATTTGCGTCCCGTGAAAAACAGACATCAGATATGATGTGCATGGGAAAATAATTCACTTGTTCACCAACTCAACTATGCGGAAACTGACGCAACACAGCCTTTAATTTAAGTTACACCTCTTTTTGCTGGACGATGATCAGAATTATCAGTTCGCCTGGCGCATGGTCAGAAAAGACACATGTCACCAGCGCATGTTTCAACTGCATACATCTTCCGCGAAACATTCCTCGCTTGGATGTTGGAATGGAAGAAGGAAATCCGGACGTGGCAGGACATTCTTCATGAAATCTCCGACGAATGAAATCCAAGATGTGTTGTTATCCGAAGGTCCAGCAACTGTCGAGCACGAAAGGAATATTAACTGCCATCCAACATTTAACTGTGTTGACGTGCCATCCGGACATGAGGAGTCCTCCATCATTTTGCGCATTCGCGAGACAGCCATCAATTTTACATTTCATGATCAGTAGCCTCTCGCAGAAACTCATGTGTCCAGTCATGCACCCCAAGAGCTGGACTTCCGTATTAAGAGGCAACGACATTGGGTGAGAGGAATTGAATGTTTGGGCTTCAGCGTGATCATTGCAAAGATACCACCAATTCTTGCGGACCAAGTGGTGCTGCGAACTGACTAACCTGGACGAACTGACGAACTGACTGACTGACGAACTGACGAACGGACTAACTGACCAGCTAGCTAGCTGACTAACTGACGTATCGATTGATGGATTAACCGACTATCTGGCTAGTTGACTAACTGACTAACCAGTTAACTGACAAACTAGCTAACGGACTAATTGACTTTTTGATTGATTAATTGATTAACAAACTAGCTAACTAACTGACTTGATTAACTGACTAACTGAGTACGTGACTACTTGACTAGCTGATTGATTCACGAACTGAATGGTTGATGAATTGACTGATTGAGTATCAATCTAGAGCTATCTATCTCTTCTGTCGGAGACCTTGTCCACATCTGAAGCTCCAATGATTAACTGACTAACTGACTACTTGACTTGACTAACTGATTGATTCACGAACTGAATGATTGATTAATTTATTGATTGAGTATCAATCTAAAGCTATCTATCTCTTCTGTCGGAGACCTTGTCCACATCTGAAGCTCCAAAAGAGTCCTAAAACGCATTTTTTTTGCAGATTTTGACTTACAAATGCGTTTCGCGCCACAGCGGTGTGCAATTTTTCGACATCTGAAATTCAAAAAGTGGTCCGAGCATGTGGTGTTTTGTGCATTTTGACTTGCAAATGTGCTTCGCGCCACAGCGGCGTGCCATTTTTGGAAATCGGAAGAACGAGAGTTGCTCTGGACCTAAGATGTTTTGTACATTTTGACTTGCAAATGTGCTTCGCGCCGCAGCGGCGTGCCATTTTTGGACATTGGAACAGCAAAAATTGGTCTGGCGCTGAGGTGTTTTGTGCATTTTGACTTGCAAATATGCTTCGCGCCGCAGCAGCCTGCCATTTTTGGACATCGGAAGAGCAAAAATTGTTCTTACAATTTTTCGACATCGGAACTTCCGACCCTGACTTATTTTGCGCATTTTCACCTGAAAATGTGCTTCGGGCCACAGCGGCGTGCTTTTTCATTTCTGTGCTGAACAGCTACCTCCGCACCCGCCGCTTTAGCGAGCCTACTTTTCGAACATCGGGAAACCACGAATCATTCAAAAAACAAAGCAATTCGCGACTTCCCTAAAATGTGGCGCATGTGTAGCTTCTTTCTAGAGACTCTACTTGCGTGTTGATCTTCCCTCTTCTGACTTGACTTCTCTGGTCCGCTTTTCAACTGTCCATATTGTCGGAAGTTGGACTTCTAAACTTCCTTCGATACCCGTAGTACCGCAGGAGGCGATGGCGGAAGTTTCAAGAAGAGGAAAACTTTAGGAGAGATTGGTTGTTGTGAGTCACGGATGTCAAAGCAAAAACATTGACCAACTGACTGACTAGCTAACTGACTAATTGACTGATACACTAAGTGATTAAGTGAGAAATTGCCCAAGTGACGAACTGATTTCTTGACTTACTGACTGATGAACTAACTAGCTAACTGACTAATTGACTAATTGACGAATTGATTGACTGACTGAGGAATTGACTAATTGACTTCCTGACTCACTAACTGATTAATTGACTAAGTTGACTAACTTGACTAACTGACTAGCTAGTTAACCGGCTAAGTAACCGCTTGACTAATTGACTAATTGATTGATTGAGTTGAGTAACTGACTAGCTCACTATATAATTGACGAACTGAACTGACTAATGAAATTCTTTGATTGATTAACTGACTAACTGACTAATTGAATTGACTAATTGACTACCTGACTGATTGAGTGACTGACGGACTTGTTAACTGACTAATTTTTCCACATCTGAACTTTAAACATTGTGCCAAAACATAAGTATTTTGTACAAGTGTGCTTCTCGCCACAGCGGTGTGCAATTTTTCGACATCGGAACTTGAAAAAGTGCTCCGAGACTGTCGGATTGGACATTTTGACTAGAGAATGTGCGTCTCGCCACAATAACGGCGTGCAATTCTTGGGCATCGGAACTCCAAAATGTGGTCCGAACCTGATGTGTTTTGCGCATTTTCACTTGGAAATGTGCTTCTCGCCACAGCGGTGTGCAATTTTTCGACATCGGAACTTGAAAAAGTGCTCCGAGACTGTCGGATTGGACATTTTGACTAGAGAATGTGCGTCTCGCCACAATAACGGCGTGCAATTCTTGGGCATCGGAACTCCAAAATGTGGTCCGAACCTGATGTGTTTTGCGCATTTTCACTTGGAAATGTGCTTCTCGTCACAGCAGAGCGCAATTTTTGGACACCGGCACGTCAAAAAGTGTTTTGAGACCCTCAACTCTTTAGCATTTTGACTTCAAAATGTGCTTCTCGCCACAGCGGCGTACAATTTTTCGACATCGGAACTTCAAAAAGTGGTCCGACCCTGACGTGTTTTGCACATTTGCACTTGAAAATGTGCTTCTGGCCACAGTGGCGTGCAATTTTTGGACATCGGAATCGGAACTTCAAAAAGTGGTCCGAAGCTGACGTGTTTTGTGCATTTTCGCGTGCAATTCTTGGACATCGGAACCACGAATCATTGAAAAAACACAGCAATTCGCGACTTCTCTAACATTTGGCGTGTGTGAATTCTCTTTCTTCTCACTTTCGCGCTATTGCACCTTCGTTCTCTTGACTTTACTTCATCTCATCTGCTTTTCATCTGCTTTTCAACTCATGTATCGGTCATGCTTCCATGTCATTGGAATAGAAAAATAGATGGTAGACAGAGAGAGATTCACAGGGGTCGACAGGCCGAAACCTGGAAAGCTCTAGTGCGGGGTTTATCATCGTCCTGACACTTGCGGTTTTGGCCATGCCATGCAAAGTGCCATGCTATGCGGAGTGCTTTCGTGCACAGACACATGCGATTATTGGTGTGTATAGCGGTATGCTTCTTACTAGTAATCTTCCAGTGGACAAGGGACCTCGCACGGGATGTGCGAAGAGGGAACGCATGGCTGCTAGAATCCAAGGCCGTGTTGCGTGACGTCGAGAACGATGAGCGTCTAAATTTGTGTCTTGAAGGCATCAAGGTGTTGGAATAGGATGGAACACGTGAAAGTACACCCACATGCGGACATGTGTATGATATCGTTAAGGATTGACAGTGTATGTAAACATGCATATAGTGTATATATCCTTTTATATAAATATATATATATATATCCATCAATCCTGGCCATCTAGTAGCTGTCTATGGCGGTCTACATGTACTGTAAAATGAAGCTGCAGGTAAGATATCTAAGTATAACGTGATCGTGAGACACAAAACACTTGTCAGTGCAATGGTCAGTTTATGTTTCCATTCACGCACACACCACACACAAAGACACACTTGTCACCTGAATAAGTACATAGTAAAAACACTACGATTTATATGGGAGTACAGGTATGTAGTGTACATAAATCTGTATATGCATTCCTTTACGCATAGTCAGAAGTCTCGAAAGCTTACGGCACATGCTTTTATATACTGTAGTTTTTTAATTCACATGTGCTAGAATAAGCATCTTCTTCGGCTTCGAATTTGCTTTCTCTGTCCCTCAGGCAGTTGAGTCCCCACTTTATGGAGCTATCCATGCGGTCAGGCTTGACCCCTCATGTACAATGCACAAATGCAACGAACTACTTGCAATGTGCCTGGAAGCCCTCAAGCGTCTCATGCCCGACCCACGGAAGAATCTAACAAGTTCTGCAGAGTTTGAATTCAGAGAAGAGAGACCCGTTGCTTAGAGATGACGCCAGGTGGTGCTTTGCACGGCACTGGTGCTCAGAAAGCAGTAGGTCAAATCAGGTATGCTAGCGCTCTCAGATCAAGCAGGCCAGTTGCGCGGTGCACGGTGCGGTCGAGGTTCGTTGGTCATATCGGCACTTGAAATACTCAATCACTGAAATGCCTTCCCTGCTCTGCGCGTGTAGCTGTGTAGTGCTGTGCTACTGGTAGGACGGACCTGAGCGAGAGCCAAATGAGTCGAATGGTCCCAGACTGGGCCGTTGTGGCCCCGTATTCCAGGCAGAAAGCATTTCACGGGCTGGGGTTTTTGTTTTGGAACTCTATTAAGAGTTTAGAGATACTCGTACTTGTAGCTTCCAATGTCATAGGTTGCACCGTCACAAACTGGAGACAAATTCAAACAACCTGGTGACCGATTTGGCAGTACTGGATTTTATTTTTTTTTTGGCATTTTTTTTGTAGACCACTTCACCAGTTGTTGAATTGTTGGTCAAGCAGCTTCTGGAGGAAGCGCTTCACGTGGGACTTGGTGGGCACCTGCGCCTTGGACAAAGCCAGCCATGAAATCTGCTGGGGTGGCATGCTGAATGGAATCCATTCGGATGTTTTGCCGTGGTTTCATCGTGCTGGAAGGTCTAGTCTACTCCTCCATGGATGCAAAATTCATGCTCAGGTCTCATCATTTTGGATGTGATCATCCTGCCGTTGACTTTGGCTTGGCAGATTGACAAGAAGCTCTATCCCATGCATGCATCTTTTGAGGACTGGATGTAAATGATGTAATCAAAACGTTGTGGTTGCAGACTATTACTACTTGTAGCTCGTCACTATGCCTGGCGGTACTGTTGCTCTCAATTGCCCTGAATGCTAGCATCATTGCTTCTTTGTACATCTCAGAATTATCGAGATATTATTGAGATATATTGAGACATTGCATATGCGTAATTTGAATTCAGTTTGATCTGATGTTTGTATATGTTTGTATGCATTCATATTTGCACAGATAAGTATTTGATGCCACGCATACATGCATGTGTTCGTAGGACCTAAAGCTAATTGATGAACGTTCAATTCAGTAAAGACATTTTTCTCCGTCGATTAGCGAAGGCCATGTGTCTTCAGCTGTTGGCTTGGACAAATCTATTGTTCTGGCCACTGGATATTCTTTTCAACTTTAACACCGGCTTCCACAAGAAGCTTGGCCGCCATCATTGTCAATGTGACCATGACACGTTGTACTAGTAGAAAGACAATTGGAATATAAATGCCTGGAATTGCCTGGATACTGCTAGTCTTGGCTGTACGATGGTGCATCATGCACGGGTACAAGACGACAATTGACAATTGACATCTTCCTGTTTCTTCTTTCAAAGTATGTCCAGTATGTCCATGCATCCGTTCATCTGTCGCATACATGCGAGTAAACCTACCCAACCAATCTATGTACTTCCCCGCTTCCATGCGTGGATGCATAAGTCAATACTCGCCCACATCAATTCCACTTGTATACATGCCCTTGCTGAGAAGCTACAGGATGATTTGAAGCACCACCTTAGGGGCACCACGAGATTCAGGGACTTTGCCTGCTTGATTGTGTCTTTGGTTCCTTGGATTCTTCATGTCCGTTGGACCTCTTCCATATTCCATCGGGGCACCATGGTCTGAGGAAAGGTGTACTCATTATGAAGCGGAGACAGATTGCCACGCATTATGTGCACACCTGGCTGGCCTTTGATGTGACTGTGATTCTGATTGATTGGGTCTCATACTCAGCGATTCACGGTCCTATGTTTTTGAGATGTTCAAGGCACCCAAGAGTGACCAGAATGTCCACTAGGTACTTGGTGTTTGTTCTTTTTTGCCTCAAAGTAATTGGGCCACTCCCCAATCCCCAGAACTCACTCGTGGGAAGATGGACGCCACCCTCTTTGAAGCATCGCATCACTTTGCACATGTTGATCAACAGACTGAGCAGAATGTGAATTGGACATGTTGGACAAACATCATATCCCACCGCTGAGAGTGCTGCATAGTGCTGCCCGAGGCTCTATCATTAACGAACACTCTCCTGGATGAAAGCAACGCAGGCTCGAATCTGGGGATGCGGCAGAATTGAAAGGACAGTCCAGCATACTTGGCACCATGGCGACAGGTTACCTTCAACCCCTGCGATCTGCTCGCTACTTGCGGGTTTTTCGCAGTGTCCGCATTCTTCGTCGCCCGGCTCTGCACAAGCGCGTTATTCAATTCCATTCCCCATTGGTCACCAGCATGATGTACTGTAGTGACCCAGTCTGCTTGGCTGCCCTCTTTGGTGCAACAACTATGTTTTTGATTTTCTCGAATAACTTCCTGCCTGCACGCTTGATCTCAGGAGTAATGAAATCCAGGAAGATGAATGTGAGACTGGAAAATTGGGTCATTGGATTTGGTCAGCAAAACCTTGTGCTGGCTTTCAATGTCTTGCGGATGTTGCTGTCAATCTTGCTGACGGCTCATTTGCTGGCATCTTTGCCGCAAGCGGATTAGTGGGGATGAAAGCAATCTTGTCATTTTTTCCAGTGAAGGCAGGTGAAATGCATTGAGTTTTGTTGCAAACCCAAGCTTTTTTTGTAGCATCAATGCTGGGCTGCTATGTTCCGAGGCTTGCACATGGTTCGCCGGGCTGCCCAGCTTGTGTGCTGCAAACCTTGTGCTGGGAATGGCAATCCTTTGAACCAAAGGGGTTTAGATTCGATCATCTTGGACCTTTCGGATTGTCACATGTGACTTGAGATCGGCTTTGAGGTCTCCTGGAACCAGGCTAAGTAAGGCCTAGCTCCATCAATTCTAAGATCTGTTTTGGCCCCACTAGCTCATCAATGATTAGCGTTAGTAATCACAGATGGGAAGGTAACGGTAACAGGCTGAATTCGCAAAGCGTGAGGGACGATTACTGATGTGATAACGCGTTTTTCCCTTTCACGGGTTGCGATTTGAGGGTATTGTGTGAAGGTTCAGGAGTGTATATAAATATGCAATGAAAGATATACCCATATATACAATATATATATACATATACATATGTATAGATATATTTAAATCGGTAAATATGTATACAGTATGTATATATATATATATCTCATGAAATCCCGTTGCTGTCCTCAGGGCGTTGGAAAGTTCGTGTCCCAAACGGGCGATAGCTGGATCGATGTGGCTGGAGTGGGTTCTTCTTCAGGCACTTGTTTTTACTCGAGAGATCAATTGCTGCAGAGATGATGTCTCCCTTTCCTGGTGTCAAAGCCATCCGCGTCAAAGTCATGCAGGACCGGTTCAGTACCTCCATTCTTTGTCATGGGTCGTTCAACCACCTTCCGTTCCTGAGCTGGGTGTCCTGCACACTGATAGTCTTTTGGAAAGGATTGCCTCTCAGTTGCAACTGGTGGAAGTGGTTGTCGCAATCTTCACTGACAGACAGTAGAGGACCAATTTTTTGTTTCCGCGAATGTTGCCAGCAAAGATAGAAGAAGAGTGGAACCAAGGTCTCGATCATGATGGCAGCTTGGTCGAAAAGCCAGATGAGCTGGAAGTCTAGGACTATGAACGAAGTCTCAAATGTATGTGGTTCCAAGAACTTGATAGCCACCATCATCACACCATCAACGTCATCACCATCACCATCATCATCATCATCATCATCATCAGCAGCAGCAGCAGCAGCAACAACAACAACAGCATGCTTAGGTTGGGGTCATGAAATGTCATGAAAGCGACTGAGGTGGTGGTGACTGTGCTGGTCATTGGCTCAGCGTTGTCGCTCCTGACGGGTACTTTGCAGGACAACATCGCTGTAGGGTGACAGAGACAGGGTCCGCATATTTGTACTGGTCGATACGTTAAAGGTGCCAGATGACTTATCAACTCAGGTCACAGAGTTTGATCGGACAAAGAGGGACCTTGGGTTGTGCCAGCTTTATTGGCTTCCAGGGGTTTCTTGATCTTATTGCACCTTTCTTACTTTTCATCAATTACATTTATCATCAGATTCCTTGCCTAGTGCTTCGCTCCTACGTTTTGTGCCAGTGGTATGTGGTGATGTCATGTTGTTCAGCGCCAAGAATGACAAGGGGCCATTGTGAGCCATCTACTCACTATTCGCACAAAGATTTCATATCTTATATTGATTTATGACGTGGGCTATCAGTTTTTATCTTGATGAGGCATACAATTCTGATGCACCAGGGACAGACAGAAGTATAGGAAGGGAATGAGTGGCATAGCTGGTAGGATAGAATGGGTGACGGGACTACGGCATAACATAGGCCAGAATACTCCATGGTGTGTAGCGTAGAGAATTGATGCGCGCCTAGCACAGCATAGGATACCATCAAGAGATGAAATTGAAGAGAGGACACTGTAAGCGCCATGAAAGAACAATGACAGGAGTCCGCAATGCCATGACTTACCATACTAGTTTGTACCATACATATATAATCAAAGATATAAATATATATAGATATTATATACAGATGTATATCTGAGGAGAGAGTACTGTAGAATAGCAATACGGTAGGTAGCATGGTATAGAGTGTATGTGTGAAGCAGAAGGGGGAGCACAGAGTAGAATATCAACTTGCAATGCAACATAATAACAATTCATAGAGTGGGAGTGGGCCAGAAGGCAAGCAAGATCGTAGGGAAAATGGTGGTACCCTTGGGATGGTACCCTAGCTGTTTAACCCCCAAGGAGCCCTTTAAAAGGGGATATACCCAATAAATACCCAGTATACAAGGTGTATATGGGGTTGATCATTAAGGGTACCATCCCAAGGGTACCACCATTTATGACAAGACTTTTGTAGATCAGAATGATCAGCATCGATTAGGCTTGAACATGCAGAGGCAGATAGTGTCTAAATTATCTTTCAAGCTTGGAGAATGCCAGCCCAACCACTTCCCCGAAACCTTAACCTATCACCATCCCTATCACCATCACCTTCGGTGCATCAGGAGATCCGAACCATCAACAACCAGAGGAGTCGCAAACGCAGAGAGTTACGAACCTATCTTCATTCGCAATCTGCACCCACTGAGTGTCTTGTATGCAGCGGGGACAGAAAATGTTTGCAGATAAAATCTATCACCACCCACCCCTTGAAGGACCTGCTTCTCCTTTTGGAAAGACATAGTCCTAGCAAGCAGACTTGGCATGTGTGGAAGTACCCAGTGCCTTGTCGAGGCTAGTGATGCGTATTATGAGTTTTGCTGATTACAAGCTGGATCGCCATTCGCCAGTGAACTATGACAGGGATCTCATCTCTCCATTGCTGGTGGTGTCTTGGTTGAAAGGTGAAATGCCAGGGAATCGCGAAACCGGGAAGTACATGGAAGTACCGAGGCTGAGCTGGCTGTGTGGCAAAAGGGTCATTTGATGCGTGGTCATCCGCTCTTCGCACTCACCAGTCACTTGGCCTGAAAACAGAGGCTTGACATAACCAAATTTAAAGTTGACATATCCAAAGTCCAAAGTCTTCAATATTTAAAAAGACCCAGCCTTTTCGGAGAGTGATTTTGCTGCCCAAGGTGAAGCCTTCCCGAAAGTCTTCGCTGACATTTGTGGCACTCCTGGCAGCACCGAACATGGCTTGTGGGTGGTGATGTGGGCTGTAGGGCTGTCGTCTTAGGATTCGACAAACATGGGGGCTTCCATTCATTCAGGCCACCATCCCAATGAACCATCAAATCAGATGAATATCATGATATATCAACTACGGATTACTGCAAATCAGTAAATCAGTCTGCAGTAGTATAGCCATATCTATAGGTACGTAGCATCAAATTAGCATCAGATTGAAATTGCATGTCAACTCTATGTTTGTTCGTTGGGTGCAAAGCTTCCCGTCAGCATCGACCCCCCGAAGATGCTTCCTTGAGCCTAGGCGCCTTGAAAAAGGAGCTGTATTATGAGGGTGAATCCGTCACCAAGTTGAAATGGTGATGGGATGTTGGCCACATACGACACGTGTGAAACAATCAAGTAAACAGATGATAGTATGAAAGCAGGAAGCACTGTTTATTGTCTGGATGATATATCACGCACAGACACAAACAATTTCAACTGTAAACGAGCCTTTGGAAGGCTTTTTGATCTCAATGCAAGCTTGCTGTTTTTATTGTGAGACGCTGTTTTGCATCATTTTCAATGAAGTCAGGAGGCAATGAGCTGTCTCTACAATGACATGGTGAACGTTAACAACATTAGCTTTTTAGTTGAACCCCAAACCAATGTCCAAAAGGATTTTTTGGTTGACTTGAGCTTCTCCAAGGCCTTTCTGGCTGGTTTGCTGGCAGAGTCAATGTACATCACCAGCCATGGCTCCTTTGTGGTCTATGACTCCTTCGGCCAGGCGCTATGGCAGGGTTGGAGGGGTGGCGAGGTAACAGGTGCCAGGATCCTCAAGGTGTTGTTGCCCAAATTCTCATAATGCTTTGCCATTGTTCTGGAGTTGGGTTTCACGGATTGATACATTCACATTTCATGTTGCAATGTTGCCTGACATGACATCAATTTGACGACTTGACACCTTGCTTGACGTTCTATTTGACAGCGATATTGACATTCTCGCGTGTGTTTGACTAACAAGAGTTCAGGTGGGCCTGTCATAGCATTTTAGTTGACACGGCTTCTGACGTTGTTTGTGAAAGATGAATTGAGTCGACGTGTTTCTAACATAAAACCAGACCTCCTTTGGTGCTGTCCCACCTTCCACATATTTGTGACATTTTTGTGGCATCAGCTGCCAGTATATCAGTTCAAACACCACCCTGTTCATCATTTCAATCGAGAACTTCTTGCATCTCGTTGAACATTTCCATTGGCGAACGAGAGAATTGGACCGCTGCAGGAACTGGAGAAGTTCAGCAACACCCAGCAGTTCTTTTCAGAGGCAACGGATCACAATCCTGATGCCCAACGGTTCACATCTTACCGAGTGCTGAAGATGAATGTTTGATCCATGATGATCGATGAATGAGACACAAAGAATCAGCAGTTGATATCAAATGCCTTGAAATGTCAAGTCTCGGTGCAGTTGACTTCTCCTAAAGGAACATGCCTACAAGATCCTACAAGTCTTACTCCAATTCCTGCGCAATCCTTCTATGGTTCTCTGCCTTCGTTTGGGCGGATCTCCCTGGTGCCTTCCCAGGTGGCTCTATACGTTGACACGGTCATGCACAACTGCACATTGACCATCGAAACCTTTGCTGAAGTCTACACTTTGTCTGGCGACAGTATCACCAGCATCCTGCAGCTCGGCAAGACTTGTCCCTGCAAACTTGTATCCGTGGTGTATCAGCGCGATCAGTTTTTGTTCGAATCGATGTCATTTGACAACGGACTTCAATGAACTTCAATGACATGTTGCATTGATTAGTTGGCTGAAGTATCCGCTGAGGCTTCACTCCCCCATTTGCGCTAGCATGTTTGTAGAGTATGCCAAGGAGCAACTGGAGATTCAACGAGTATCCCCAGGGATGTGTAGGTCCAGTCTAGGTTGCAGTCTTTCGCCATTTAAAACGCAGATGCGGCCGAAAAGATCCTTGTGATGAATAATGCCAGTGAAGAGACTGATTTTGTATGAAATTGAGATACGGATAGTCTTCCCCAGGTCTTTCACCAGCGTTTCAATACCCGAATTCATCTGAAATGATCTAAACCAGGAGTTTATTGCCATCTATTCTCGAACTGCTGTGCAGCATCATCACTCCCTGTTGGGCGCACGCATGAGCAACATGTCCCAGAAGGAATCCGTAACTTGGCACAGTTTTCAAGGCCTGTGAAATCTGTAGGTGAATTTCGAATTCTGGCAAGGTCCAATTTTGAATTTGGAGGTTTTTGAAAAACTACACGTGCTCGAAAAGCCCGGATCTTGCTGTGTTGAACTGTACATCGCAGCATCGCAACTTGTATGGAGTTGGATTCATTCCATGGCATGGCTTTTCACATCTTCTCACTGGACCCAGGTAGCATCGTGGCAAGTTGACATGAAATGTGCTCGCGGGGCGTTGCGTTCAAACTCCTTTTACATGGACTGCAGTGCTGCAAGTTGGTAAGCAGCTGGTAGATGGCCAATGGTGTGAGATATGTCCAGACTTTGGAACCACTACATTGTAGTTGAGAGCTTAACGTCTCTGAATGTTTTTGATGTTTCATGATGTCATTTGTGTAGGACATTGCCGTACGCTGCTTGTAGTTATAGATTCTGTGACGGACTCACAGCTGCCCGCCTTCTCTTGCCAGAGTCAATGCAGGACATGAACTTGCAAGACGACAAAATGCTCAGAAATGTGTGCCTTGGAAGAACATTCGGAAAGTCAGCAAGTGCCGCATGCTGGGGCCTTCTGTGATTCATATGCATGCAGAACATTCGGGATGTTGAAACATGGTGTTCCGCATGAAAATAACGTAAGGAAACCACAAACGTTTCAATGTCTTGAGGGTTTCAGTTTCTTACTACTGCTGTAAAGAATAGTAAAGAGCTCATGTACAACAGGGCACGGTTGCAAGAAAATGGTTGGTTCACCGTCCAATGTGGGAAGCCTTTCATGATCTGTCATGACTTTTCACGTAAATGACGTGCCTCGAAACGTGTCAAGTGTCGGCAAGGGCTCTACCCAACACCAGAGCGGTTGGATGCGGTATCAAAGTTTTGCGAAAACTCCAGAACGTCGATGTAAAAGCGAGCGGGATCACAGAAGTGCGTCCAAGCCGAAAGCATTGACATTACAAACCACATGGAAAACCCAGACTGATCAATGAGTGCTCCACGGTACTACGGGAAAGCCTGAAGTGCTGCGATTCAACAATGCTTTGAACGGGAGTTCTGGGAATCAAGCTGATTCTGGCCTTGAAAAAAAGCATCGTTACCAGAATGTTGCCAGGTTTCTATGTCATACCTTGAGAAACTGATAGAAACTGGCGAGCTGCACAGAGAGCTCCACTCATCAACTATTCTTATCTCGATTATCTTAGAATATATTATTCTTAAATATACTATATATACAGTGTTCGAGGATCTCATCTGGACATGAAAGAGAATCACATTGGAGAACCCATCAAGATGTACGATGTTATGTGCTCATTTTTCGTGTTTTCCGTCTCTCTCTCTCTCTCTCTCCCTCGATTTCTTGTTCATGTATTTAATCATTGTATGCCTCCCGTAAGGTCACTGGAAGACCTAGGCGAGGGCGAAATGCAAGCGTTGGGGTTGAAGGAACTTCCTGTCAGGGGGGGTGCGTGTGTGGCGATGTGGTGCGTGGTCCTCATACAGAATGCGTTGGAACTGCAAGACGGCGTGAAAGATTTTCATTCATGATAGCAGCTGTGGTTTTGTTGGTCTTCGCCAAGTTCTTTAAAATGACAGTGGGCTCACAAAAAAACAACACTGCCCGCTTAAATCCTTTTGACGAATTCTTTGACAGATAGGCTATGGACACGTTACAGTAAATAGATGGTTGGAAGAAGTTTTGCGAAAAAAGGGGCACCTGTACTGGCTGGATGTTAGTAGAAACAGCAGCCCTTTCTGCACTCTGTGGTCAAATTATGTCGCACGGTGCCCACCAGATAGGTTAGTACGCAGCTTTGTAAACCAATGCATTGGAACTGTGGCATCTATCTGATTGTGGTGTATAGCGGACAGCAAAAATGTTTTTGCCTTGGAACTCATCGGCCAACGAGACATGCAATGCTTTAGGATTCCCTTCCGCAGCCAAAGATTGGAACAGCAAAGGCTACATATCATTTCACTGGGGCTGTGCATCTACTGTAATGGCGGCTGCAATGGCATCAAAAGAGCTAATCTTCTATAGAGATGACTACAGTAGGCACTTTAGGCAGTGCAGCTTCGTTTCCATCTTTGTTTGTACCGCGGTTCACTACAGTTGATTTTCACACATTTTCAACACATCCAGGAGAGAAAATCCCGAATTCTAAAACAACAGAGTATACAATGAGATTAGATAAGTGTATTTTTGTTCGACTACTCTGCGATATTAAGATTACACAAGGCTTGCGACTATAGATTCAATTTGAGTGCATGTTTATCCGCCTAGAGAGCGGCGAACAACATTTTTTAACTCTGGCTGACATGCAGGCAGATGAACTGACAAACAGATATATACACACAAACGGGGTAACAATCTTTCATTTCATTTCATTCCTTTCTTTGATCTATCTTAGAGACTATTTTAAATCACCCCTTGGGCGTGACAACGGCCACCCCTGCGTAGGAGGGGACGCGGCGTCGTGTGGCCCCACCTATTTCTACGGTCAACTCGGACGGCCACGAGGGCGAGTTGTGGCATAGCTGGCCCGTGGGATCGGAAATGTAGCTTGACAAAGATCCATAGGATTGGTGGAAGTCATCCCATGAGATGGTAAATTGTAAAATGTATACACTTATTATCTACTGTTTACAATATTATATAATTTGAACTATTTTTGACGTGAGCTCTATGGCTTGCTGTATTCAGATGTACATCTATAATACTCTTCTCAAACGTGATTTATTTTTCAATCTATTCATATCTCTTTTATTCGTGCTTTCATTCTTCCTCATATTCTTTCTTTCGTTCTGTCAGTCTTCCATTCATTTACTGTTCCGAAGTGTCAGTCTTTCAAACTTTGATCCTGTCAATTCTTTCTATTAATCTTCCCTTACAGTTTGTTTCACCGTTTCTTTGCTTTTGTCTTTGTTTTTTAATTTTTCAAACTTTCATTGGTTTGTCAGCCTGCCTGCTTGTCTGGCTGGTTGTCTGCTTGCCTGCATTTCATTCTTCTCACCTGCCTTGCGTTGCTTTTTCGGACCTTCAACCTATATTTTATATTCATGAATTGGAGACAAAAGCCAGGAATACTGCACTTGATCAGGGCCGTGAGATAGCCATAACCCTACCTGTTGGACTTCCAGCAGTGCTCTCAGAGATAATTAGGGGAAGACCGTCAGAGATTCACTAGGACGATGTGCACATACATTCATCAGAGATCTAAGAAATACACAGGTTTTGGATGTTTTTTTGATGCAGCTGTCATCTTGGCACAGAAAATTGCCCACTCCAGGCACCACGAAGTGGAACACCACCAGGCCTGGCGAGGGAACACCAGAGGGCAAGTTGGGAATACATGTCTTCATCGTGCTAGTTGGATCCTGGCACAACCCTGCAAGACTCTGCAAGGACACCTCCTCACCAGATCCTGCTGCAGCTTTGGTGCAAGAGTTGATGAGAGGCAACTGCTTCACATCGGATCAGCTTCAAGAGGTGCAGAAAATTGGGATGGAAAATGGAAACAGCAGGCATCAAGAGGCATATTCACAAGCATATTCAAGCATGTTTTTTTATTCTTTCAAGGAACTTTCCCCTTTTTTCATCTATTTTCTGGGTTTTGCAGGTGGATCAGTCAAGTTTGAATTTTCAGAATTGTGAGGAATGTGGATCTGCGTGATGTGACTAGAGGTTTGCTGAGCAATGTGATATATGTTCACCTGATCAGCCAATCTGTGAGGCCTTCATCGAGCTTCACCCAGCGCATGGCTTGCATACCATGTGCCTTGTAAGATCTGGTGCTCAGTTGATCGGAAGTTGGGACACACAGCAGATTCTCCACAATCTGAGCCACCAATCAATCGTTTGGCTCGGAGGGATGCGAGATTTGACGACTCGGGCCAAGAGAGAGGGTCAGTGCATAGATTCTGAAGCTGAGGTATTCGCAACAGGCAGAGCAGGAGAAGGCCTGCAACATCGAATGAAGTTCCTGCAAGCTAAGACCTTGGTGAGCCCATCTTTCTGATGTTGTCTAGAGTCTAGCTTCTCTTGCCCTTTCCCAAGGGGTCCAGTTGAACACGAACACAATGCATGAAAAACGCACGCACTTGCTGGAAGACAGGCCTTTTAAAGCATGAATCATTGATCATGAATGATGTTGGGTTTCATTTGGAACCTGATGCCTTGCCAACTTATGAGCTATCAATGATCCATTATCCATTTGTCCATTGGTATCCAATATCCTGTTGCAGGCAGTCTGCGCCTGTTTCTCCCTGGCTGCATTGATGACTGACGATTATGAGAGTTTTACGGAGCCTCAGCAGGACGGCGCGTTGTCTCATGTGGTCTCCAGTCTCCGCAGTGAGTGGCGCAGGGTGATTCCTAGAGATTCCAGGTGGTCTTGCAACCTTTACCAGGGCCCAATTTTTGTTTGAACATCCTGGGAAGCGATTAAAATCACCAAGCTGGTGAGAAATCCAGGATCCCAGTGTTTGAGAACTTTGAGCCGAGATCCGACCCTAAGTGAGCTTACATGATCCAACCCGGCGAGTACTGACGAATCATAGAAGATCTCATGAAGTGGTGTTGAATTGGTTTGACAGGAGGCAGCAAAACTGCATCACAGCCAGTGGCAGCAGCTGCGTGACATCCTGAAGTGGGCAGATCCTACCAAGGTGTCCGGGTAATGCATGGTGTCGCTAAGGTGATCCCAGGTTGATGCCGTCGATGCATTCGACCAGACCTGTCAAGGGTATTCAGTCAGACCAAAGTGACGTTTCAAAATGGTCCAACACATCAACACATCATTGGGCCTGGGATGCTCTGGGTCACTGGACAGGATGTTTTGGAAGCAGCCTTCTTTCTACTTGCAGTTCGCAGCCTTGGAAAGTGCAGGCTAATGAGGGGGGGGAAGATGGGGCTTGGGTTATCAAATGGTTATGATGCTATCGCATTCTGAAGCAGAGGGTGCTTGATGGATTCTTCTAACGCAGCAGCATGTCCCTGACTCGAGCCTAGGCCATTTCATCAATCCAAATCAACCTGCACAATGCCAGGGCAGTGACAAGACAGCTACCTCGAGAGGCTCAGAAGCCCGAAGAGGCTTTACTATACATCTTGGATCCTCGGCTGATCTGATGACCTGAATGCGGGAAGGGATGGAAGCTAGATTTTATGTCAACGTTTTGCTAGCGTCTCACTTCTCTTCAGGATACGACATTGGCTTGATCTCTGCTGTATTATGTAGTCTGGTATTATAAGCAGGGCTCGTGGTTCTTCCATCCAGGAATCAATAATGGAACCGGGCATTTGCTGGTGCACCTGCTGCACGGTGGAAATTTCATTGTGAGACTTCCGACTATGGGGCGCCCCGCCCCCCAAATTTTTGGAATCTTTTGTGAAATGCAAATATGCCAAGAAAATTATCCACATGATGTGCACTAGAAGAATTAGGTCAAAGCCGGAAGGTTTGTGTCAATCCATGCAGCAGAGTTTCGATAGTTCTTCATGGTTCCTCTGCATGTTGTTCATCCCACTGAGGAACACTACCCCAATGTGGTGCCCTCTTTTTCACGTTGCTGGGCACAGTGTCAGTATTTCTTTATTTTTGGCGATTTGCCAACGCAAGACCTTTGCTGTTGGAGTCAGATTTTCTTGTTCCATTCACGTTTTTTTTTTAAAGCTTATTATTCTTATTCACTGACTTCAATCATTCCACTCCAAAGCTTGGACGCTTTCCAAGGTCTAACTGTGGCAGGGCAAGATTTGGTGTGTTTGGCGGTGGAACTGCAACAGGGCTTCAGTTTCCCACAGATGTTGCAGGGCGAGAATGTGCCTGCCAACCTGCTGCAGCTGTCCCTGGGTTGTATATAGCCTGGTATAGTTTGGTGTGAGGGGTAGCTAGCTGACAGAGCTGACTGGGGATCAATTTGGTGAAGCGGTTTTGATACCAGGGGTTGCATGCTTCCATGGCGTTTCTAGACGCAGACTGACGCCTGATTTCTCTCCAGGCAACACTTCCTTGAACAAAATGGAGGAGGGAAGATCTTGAAGTTCTACATCGTGTTCCTCTTGGGCTTCTTAAGTGCTGCAACTGCAAGCAGTTTTGGTCTTGAGCCATAATACTCACGTCAAGACACTGCTCTAATTTTTTTTGGCCGAAAATTTTCATGACCCAGCTGAAGCTGCCATTTCAACCAAGGGGTAGTAGGGATGTTTCCGTATGTCGCGGTATGTTGTTTCGGAACAATGCGACTGAGAAACCGACTTCTTGCTATCCTCCACTCTCTTGGACCCAGGTGCTTTGCAAGGTGGCAATGGGTCCTTGTTTATGACTCACAGCAACGCGAAGAACATCATCTTGGGCTTGAGCACTGTGCCTTGCCTTGCCGTGTTGAGGGGTACAGGGTAGCTGCAGCATGGTGGTCTCAGCTTCCTGATTGGTGAGCCTGTTCGAGTGAATCGTTCACTGAACCGTAACCTGCAAGGAGACACTGAATGAGTCTCGTTCCACGCTGCATGGTTCAACTTTTGTTTTGGTTTGGGCATCTCAAGCATCAGGTACAGCATGCCCTGGACAAAGAAGCTGGCTTCCTGTACTGGCACCTAAGCCGAAAGCTATCATGGCATCATAGCACCCACTTGCAGGCAGAGCAGGGAGCAGCATCGAACAGATGTTTATAATTACATTTACATGTTTACAATCCTTCACGTTGGGATGGACATGTTGGATAGATGGCTGGATGGATGGATGGCTGGCGGGTCGGTCCAAAGACCTAAGGATGTACATTTATCAAAGAGGCTGTCTCCTGAATCGACTTCCTCGTGACTTGGCATCGACTGGGGGTCATCATCCAACAGTTATTGATTACTGATGACATGGCATGCATGCATGGAGCGCACAAGAATCCTGGGATCCTAGCTCATACATGTCCTACATGTCTTTTTACACCTTTGACCTGGGGCCGAAACAAGAAATATCTCTGTTCTTTTGATGCTATTTCATCATGGTGTGTTTGAGTGGTATCGGATGGTATCCTTTCAAAAACGCATTGCCTGTGGTTTCTTTGATGTCCATTTCGAGGTTCAGGACAAGATTTGGCAGTCCTTCGCCTGGCCTGCCTGTGCCGAGCGAAGAACGCACATGAGTTTGATGAATTGGAAAATGCCTGGCATCAGCATCTTGGACCTGAAGCAACAGTCCCGATTTGGATTCATTTAAGCGATTTCAGATGCAATATGATCCAATTGAATTCATGAATTGCTCTAGAAAGATTGTTTCGGTATGTTTCGGTCAGGGTCGGTTTCCTAATTGGCTGCGCAAGGCTGGATGAACACCAGCAGGGTGTCCTGACGAATCATTTCCTTGCCAGTGGCATTCAAGCTCCTGCCATCGTCTTTGAGTGCAAGCCTCAGATGTTAGAGGGCACGTTGGTTGACCTAGGGATACCAGCCGCATCTAGTTTCATGATGTTTCATGACGTCTATATATATATGAGTATCGGACAAAATTAGGTATGACCAAAGTAGTATTGAGAGGGTCGTGGGGTTGCCATTGCTGCAAAACCGATAGGGGCCCACCCTAAAACGATACCCAAAACGATACCCCCAGGAAGGTTTGTACATGGTGCCGCCACTGCAAAACCGATAGGGGCCCACCCTACTTTAGGATGTCCCTTCGCCATGTACCAAATTTTGTCCGTAACTCATATGATGTTTTTTATGCGTTGTGATGTGTGTTGATACCCCATCACCAGGCAATAACGTCAGTGTCTACCCCGCAGTTTCACAACATCTGCTTTACCAGCAGATATGCCCAGGTTCCTCCCGCTTTGCTTGGAGCATGCCAGGAATAATCCACATGTGAGCGAGACTTGGCAATAATTTCAAGTAGGCCTCCTGATTTTGAGTGCACAGAAGGCTCCTTTGAATCACAGTCCTTACTGGAAATGACAATGCCTTCAAACAAAGAAACACCTTGGGGGATAAACTTCACCAAATCCAAAGATGATGCTCCCAAACCATGGCTGTAGAAGAAGTGAATGCCTTGCAAGGCACGCATAGTTGTGGAAGCAGGGGTCATTGCACTAAAGACCGAGAACATAATTACAAGACTTCCATTGTGGCGCGTTATTGCTGCAAGACGCTCTCTCAAGTCCAAAAGCTGTCTTGCTGCAGCCACCTGCACTGTTTCCCCAAATTCACAGCGCCTGGACAGCCCTACTCAACAAACTCCAGCCGCTTATGCTCATTTGTCCTCCCTTGCACAAAAGCGTGAAAATCAGTTTGAACCCCCTCATTGACAGTCACGTTTGCGAATCAGAACATCGTTAAAAAAGACATGAAAAGACAGGCAGATCCAGCATGTTGAGCACAATCAGGTCACGCAATAGCTGCTACCTGCTACTGCTGCACCCTCCTCCCTCTCCGAAAATCGCAGTATATGTCGTCAAGTTGTTCTCTGCTAATGCTTTCTTACGATTTTATTGTCCGCAGTTTGCAAGTTCATAGTTGCTTGGGATCGACCTCAAAAGCCACGCGCCCACCCGAGATTCCAGCGTTCTTGGACGTCTTGGTATCGTTGATCGAAGCCATTTGGGTCACCTCGACAAGCTTCCCGGATTCGAATGGATACGGTTGGGAAGGGGAAATGAGTTGGGGAGGGTTCCTGGTTTAAAGATGGGGATGGCATGGATGGAGGGGTAGCCGGTCGAGAAAAATGCTGCAGCCAAGTCAGCAGGGCACAAACCTGGAGTGCAACAACTAGTGATTTTGAATGATTTGGGTACCTATGCCGTGCAGAATTACAATGATAGACTGTAGCAAGATCAAAGGTTCGAGTTTCAGAGCAAAAGGGACTTGTTGTCATTCTACTTTATGGTAGCCTGAGTTTCCTAATTTTGGGTCACCTCGTCACAGAGCCTTTTGGAGAGCACCGAAGTCTTGCCAAGAAACTCAGATTAAAGCGAAGCACTCAGCAAAATGCTGTACGAACACACCAGAAGCTGCCGATGTTTGATGTTTGAAAAAGGAGAAGTTGCTTGAAATCTGTGTTTGCCCATTTTGCCCCCAAAGGTTCCAAGATTACCAGGATCGATCTCTCCAACTTTGCAGCCTTTATTTCGTCAGTGTGCCTTGGAGTCAATCGTGCAATATTGTAGCATAGGGCATTGGGCAGCTACAAGTAGCAGCAGTGATTACAATGACTCCGCTCTAGAGCGACCCCTTGCATTCTACATTTTGAATAGTTGCTGGCATCTACATCAAGATTTGATGGGAGCAGATTGAGTCCTGTGTCCCAAGATGTCCCAAGTCAATGTGGAGGACCAGTTTATTGCAATCCAAGCCGTTGGAGATGGGCAGAGCCATGCAGCTAAGGCAAAAACCTTTCATCTTCCAGACCTGCCTTTCACGCTCCAAGCTGCGCCTCTTGAAACAAGCGGCAACTTGACAAGCAGGTTGAGTCCTTGGGAGTTCCGGGCAACTCCCATGAGGATTTGCTGACTCAAAGGCACACAGACTCTCCATCGTTCCAGAAACTATATGAAACTATTAGTACATATAGATTAGTATCTCCACTTAGTCACAGTCATTGATATACTTCCGTAATCCACGATCCACAATAGTGCCATTTGTTTCAGTTTCTATTTTTTCCTCATGAACGGGTGCCATCTGAGGACTTCCAGCTTGACATGACAGAGGTGGGGCGGCGGAAAAAATACTAGGAAATGCATCCTGTTTGGCTACTTTTGGTTCGGTGTAGTTGTAGTTTTTTAATTGGGTAGAAGGGGGGTGTTGACAAAATTCAGCACAATCTAATCATCCTGCAACTGCAACCAGGAGTAAATTTGATCAAACATAGTCAAATCAGGTGCCAACATGGCACCCTCCACGGCCCATCCTGGCCGCACTTGATTCCAACCTTTTGCAATAGGTATTCCTCCTTTGCACCTTGCGCATGTTCTTTAGTACATTTGGAGTAGGAAATGCTGGTGGCAGACCCATCATCAAAGACACGTGGCCAGGGCAACTGGAATCGTATCAACGAAGCGCAAAGTGACATGGAAGTAATCGCCTCTTCAGTCCTGTGCTCAGCTTGGGGCATTTTGGGAATTTGGGTGTGGACCTCTTGGGAAGGTGTGGGCTATAGGACACAGGAATCGACTGATTGAAGCTGATTGATGGCAGGGTTAGGATCTTCCTCCACATTTTGTATGGGTCTATTTGGGCGATGACTGCAGCGCCAAATTGAGGTGCAAACGATTATCCATCGACACAGGCGGAAAGAGGAGGGCCCGACCATCAGCATGTAAGATGAATGCTCGTCGGCATTCTATATTATACCGTAGTTGAATCGTGTTGAATCCTGGAAAATTCAGGGCAAAGGTCTTGCGAAGCAACTCCTTTGCACATTGAGAGAAGACGAGTTTTGACAAAGTCGCAGCTGGTTGCCATTGGAACTCTTTCCATTGTGACTACTGAAAAGGAATACTGGAATTCCAACACGGGCTTTCATAGGCTTGCATTGCATGCGCATGCAGATGCGTATGGGAAATATATGGAAATATTTTGATCTATAACGCACATGCACAAATATTATAGTAAACTATATTATGGTATGCTATATTATTTCATGTAACCTCATATAACATTATATCATATCATATTATATTAAATCATATTATATCATATTATATTATATCATATTATTTCATATCATATTATATTATATTGTATTATATAATATTTTATTACGTTATATTGTATTTTTTGTATTACATGAAATTATAGTCTTTTATATTATATTATATGGTATTATATTATTTTTTATTAAATCGTATTTTAGTTTAGTATATTATATTGTATTATATTATATTTTATTACGTTATATTGTATTTTTTTGTATTACATGAAATTATAGTCTATTATATTTACATTATTATATTATATGGTATTATATTATATTATATTTTATTAGATTATATTTTAGTTTATTATATCATATTGCATTATATGAATCTAGTGGGCATGCTTCACCTTCCTAGCATCCCCTTATGAAGTGGTCCTCCACAGGCACGCGTAACACTGCTACTACCCTTGCTACTCATGCTACAACTCGTCTTACTTCCACTCCTGCTCCTAACTCCACCCCTATTGCAAGTACTCCCGCTGCTACCACCACCAACACGGGGACCACTATTACTGTCACTACTGCCGAGAGTAAAACTTGTAGTCGTACTCTGGTACCACTGTGTGAAGGAATGTAATGGAACAAACATAATGTTAAAGCTCATGGTCGTTTGAAGATCCTCGATGTCAGTTCAATGCAACACCTTGGCAACTTGTGCTGTATATGCAACTTACTACTGGTTGCACAGGTCTGATTTTGGGTATCCATGGCTGGTCTAGATTCTACATAATGGTGAAAAAGAAAGGAACGAATCTCTTTTCAGCGTCATGGTTTTATATTTCCTCCTTGGCACTCTTGGAATCTTTTGATGTCATTGATACATTGGTTTGTCAGATTAAGATGAAGCGAGATGCTGACCGATTCACTGGCTCTTGCCTTGGGTGCCAGACATCCCATGACATCCAATGTTGTGGGGCTGCAATTCACCACAACGGCCCGTCCTGAAACGGGGCAATTTGGGCATGACGACTGCTCTTTCCCAGAACGTCCAGTCTGGAGAAAAAGTCGAAGCAAACCCTCAAGGTGAGTCTTGCGTTAGAACCAACGCCGTTGGATGTTTTCTTCTTGGGCGCATTGGAGTAGGGTCATAGACTATCAAAGAGCTTTGTCCCCTTTGATCCCCCCTTGCAATTGTAAACATGACGCTTCGATGAGATCTGCGGGGCCAGTGTAGCCTGCGGATGTGTACTCATGGATGGACACGTAGGTGGAGAGATGGTGGGATATTTATGTGTTTATTATTTGTTTGCCTCATGTCGTCACATATGTGTCTTTTCATATGTATTTGCTTGTATGTCTTTGTATGTGCTTGTGGATGTATGAATGATTAGCCACTCGCGATTTCAGACACAGTTTCATCGTGTCAATGCAATCATGTTCATGATGGTTTTTGTGGTTGTCTCACATGGTTTGTTCCATTGCATTTACCACTCTTCTGTAGTATGCATTGTCATAATTGTTTTGCATGTCGGGGTACGTATTGTCTTGCTTGTTCTTTTGTGGGACATATGTTTTTGCATTGTTCCAAATCAGTTCAAAATGTACATTTGCATATAAAGCTAAAGCACAGGAGTAGAGAAGACCCTGTACTTACCTGCATTATATGCTTATATACACATAAACTTAATGTGCGCCTGTGAAATTGTCACACTTCCCAATTCCCAACGTTCGTTAACATGTAATCTTTTACGAGAACGCATCCTGGGGAAATACAGGGTAATCCATGTAACATTTCCTGCTAGTTAAACATGTTGATGAGCAACCTGACTAAACTGATTTCCGCATACTGTAGTGTATCAATATATTAGGTTAGTTGAAGTTTTGTTGAACATTATCATATTTTTTGCTAACATCATGGAAGGTTTCTCACTGACCCAATCACAAAACATATCTGCTTTGCAGACATCTGGGAAGTATGTTTCAACAAGTAACAGACATACCAAATTCTGGGTATCAATTATACTATACACATGCACCTCCTCGCAATGCCCCACTTCACATCGCACAACTCTGTAAATGCCAGACTCTCAAGGGAGCGGGCAGTGCTCATGCCATACGTTAGGCGTTTGAGTTTCACGGTGAGTCCCTGTGAATCAGCTACACTCCCTGCAATGCAATGAAACTGTTGATCTCGAGAATCCTCTGCTGATTCACAGCCAGTTTGTTGGGACATGGTGCCAACCCTATACCCCACACTTATCCCTCAGAGATCTTGAGGGGTTTGCCGGGGTTCGTCGGAAAAGACAAGTGACGAAGAAGCATGCAACCTACAGATCGAAATTTTGATAAATCGTGATCATCCTCGAGTTGAATCTACCATCCATTTCACTTCAGTCACCTCCAGTCTATGATAGCCAACCTGTTGAAAGACTCGATGATCCTGCGATTCAAAAAAAGAGGTCGGCAAGGGGCGTGTGGATCTCTGGAACCGTGTAGCAGATTGTCCCACATGGCACACCAGCCCAGCCCTTCCAAAACTGCTCGGGTTTGGAAGATGCGATTCCAAGTGCTTTTTTTTTGCAGGATATTTAAAAATCAAAAAGATGTTTTAAGACTGATTTCCTGCTAATCTTCGTAAGGTTCATAAAGTAGCTTCGTTTTTGCGTTTCTTTTTGGGAGGTATCCGGAGAACTTGGCGAGCTGGAGCACGGATTCTATGGGCCAGGGACCGAGCATGACGCTTTCGGTGAGAAGTACAGACCATATCAAGTCGCCAAGATTCTCAAGGGTGGACTTGCATTTGAATGCACGTGGCAAATTTTGGCAACACGTGGTAGGATTATGTGGGAGCATATTTGCACCTCTTTGCTTTCCGCCTGCTGTGCTGTGGTGTGCTGTTTGCACTGCCCAGTCGACCCACCAGAGGCTTTAACTTTAATCGATTTTGTCCTTCGATGTCAGTTGAATTTAATGGATGCAGTTTGATGCAGTCCTTTCTGTTTGAATGTTGCCAGCTGAGGCGATCGTGAGTCCTTGGTCTGGAACCTTGAGGAATTGAATGGATGGACGTTCATGTGCATTCAGCAGTTGCATTGGTTGCCTTTGAGAAGTGAACGGCAAGAGTCAGGGTTCAAGGATTAGACCTTTTGGTATGTGAAAAACAAGGCCAACTCTGAGTTGGAACATTGAAGCTAGCAGCTAAGGACCAATAGGACCCAGGATGCGAGTGCTTCCAAGTTTTGAGCGTTTTGAGTTCATTGTAAGGATAAGGTATGGTAAGGTTCTTTCCAGGGGTTACTTTGGTTGGCAGAAAGGAAAGGAGTTCAGCAAAGCAATTTTTCAAAATAGAGGACATCTCATGACGTCCGGTTTCTATTGCACACAAGCATGCTGTGTTGGCATTGCTTTACCGAACCATCACTCCAGCTTGTCAAAAAGGTGTTTGAGTTCGTTTAACACACCACTGTCGTACCTAAATCAGCCTCATGAGATGAGTGATACTGCCGGCCCTTCCGGCAATGGAACATCGGAACCAGAACGAGCGAGGATTCCAGAGAATCTGGGCAGCAAGTTTGGGGACGGTTAGACGCTTGTTCAGGAAAGACTCGTTTGCAACTAGATTTGAAACACAATTTCTTTTCCACAAAAGCCAAAAGGTGGAGGGGATGTCAGCTTTGTACCTGACTTTCATCAGCATTCATCAACTGCAACTATGGATATTGCAAATGATCCAATATAGTCACTATAGATGTCACTAGTATCTAATAATATACACCTGGGATATCCTGGAATTAGAACTGTGCAAGTCCGATGAACACTTGGAACTTGACAGAGGTTCCAAGCTGAGCTGCTGATACCCTGTGGCAACAAGCTCGGGGAGTGCCCTTTGTGGGACGATGCACGTGTCTTGGCCGGATTTGTAAGTTTCAGCCAGCGCAGGGGGAGATGGAGCGGGAACACCCTTTTTAGCCATGTTTTTCGCTACATTTCTTCTATTCTGGACCTAGGAAAGCAGATGGAGCAATGGAGCAATTCGATTACAGGTAGGAAACCTCTTTCCCTGCAACGAGTTGTGGGGCAGGGTTTTTACCCCGGAGTAGGTAATTATATGTAATTATAAAGCATTTTGCTTGCAATTGAGTGGGCATGTGTCATCAATCACGTGAGGGGCATCCTGGTTTGAGAATCGAGGGCCTGGGGGGGTCATCCGTTGCTTCTGCTGTGATCCGCAGTTTTGTTCCTGAAATCCGGCTCAAGACTGTGAGGTCATGTACTTTCTTGGATAGACATCCAGGGGAAGCGCCTGTGGCAGCACAACCCTCAATCAAGTCCTGAAGACTGCAGGCGCAGATTTCGATTTTGGGATGCAAAGACCCAAGAACCTCATTATGAGCAATTATGATTATTGATTATGGTGTTGACGTTGGTAGGATATATGATATAGTCTTTTTACTTGATGAGCTGTGCCAATGGCCAAACAGAGCTCCTGAAAGCAGTCCGCATCCAATTCGGTGCATCCAATTGGACCCCTACTTGTACGCCAACTAGGAGTTTTGAACTTCCAAGTCGCCCTGGATCCTTTTGCATTGCTGAAAGTGGAGATTATGTCCTGGCACTGGAGGCGATGGATGCTGGCGTGATGTAACAGGAAGGATAGGAAAGGGGAAAGAAAACGGGCAACCAAAGCAGAGAAAGATTCTTTACAGAGCCACAACACAGTTTTGCCCTCAACGACACGCACTTTTGACAATTGAAAGATCATGCATGTGCTCGCGTCTTTTGCCAATCATAGCCCCATAAAGATAACCTGCTAAAGAACAGTCCAAATGTGATGGGTAAATAAGCAGCAATCATTTGAAAGTAGCACCAGCAACACGTAATACTGATTCATTGGGTTGTGTGTGTGCTCAACGTTTTTCAGCAAATTTCAGAAAGCTGGTTCCTGGTCCTGGGCAGGATGGCCTCTTCTTTTTCGATCCGGCCACTGAAGAGCTTTTCCGGATTCCACAGGTTCCAAATTACAGTGAGAGTCTTTTGCCGTGATCTCTTAAATCCAGCAGAAGTACGACAAGTCAAGGGATGGTGAGCAGTTTCATTTTCATAGTTGAAACATGTTGAAAGTTGAAAGTATTCCTTTGTAAAATTTGTAAACACCTCTCAAAAATCAATCCTTCACCCAAGCTCTCGCGAGGACTTTGTCCCAAAAGGTTGCCGCCTCAACGATGGGCGCGTGGATCTGCAGGGTCGGTTTGTCGTGTCCGGCACCGTCGATCGCGGAGAGGAGCCTATGGCCGCTGTCTACCGCTGCTTGCTGGCACCAAAATTCTGTGCAGATCTGGGCAGATCTGTGCAATACACGCTGGGAAAGATGTTTCAAGAATTCTAGACGCGGGATACCTGATATACACGCATTGGAGACACATCAGACATAGACGACAGCATGACATTGTTCATTCAATAATTTGCATAAAACTTCACAAAAACAAAAAAACATTGCTTTTTATGGCATCGCTTGACAATCGAAGGTTTGAATACAGACTGCTCGGTGGAGACTCTCCTCGAGAAGGTGGGCCATGGCGGGCCATGGCGGGCCATGTTCAAACAATCTAAGGCACATTCATTTGTATTTGTTGGGGTAGCATATCAAGGGAGACCTTGGAAAGATGTGGGGGCATCTGCAATTTTGAAGTGATGGCCTGCATATACCCATATACCTTGCCTGACATGCAGCCTGATTCTGTGAGGTCCGCTGTGGCAACTCCATATGTGTCTCGCTGCACACTTCGGGTTGAGGTGGTTTGCCATTCTTGCATTCGAATTGATTCCGTAGGGTGCAGAAGCAGACACAGAAACATGCTTTTCAGCCACTGAACCGGTTTTTGGAGGCAAAGGAAACACGAAGGCCGCGTTATGCCGCGTCAATTAATCCTTTTCTTCGGATGGATCGAAATTTGTGATAGCACCATCACTGTAATAATTCTTTTGAGATTTTGCTTCCAAGCAGAGATGTTTGAAGACTGACATGTGAGGCTTTGCCGAAGATGGTCGCATGTTCTTCGCTGATCCGGCCTTCTACAGCCAGCATGGACAACACTGCGATGCTGGCTCTGCCGCCTGTCATCTCAAACATTTCCAGGTGCTTGCTTACTGCTTGCTGTTCATTTGCATCATCACCAGCACATTTTGAGTAGACTTTGATTCGTGCATTTCAAGTTCTGATTTGATGTGCTGGATCGAACATGATACAATGATGCAGTATTCTTACATTATTGTACCTACACTTGCTCATCTAGTGGCAGCCTTTCCAACTTGCGCTACAACATGCTGCAAGTCATCCCACCAGATTCCCCACACAAGAATTGACCAGCATAAAGGAGGAAGCAAAACAAGCATGTATATTTACATATATATATATGATATAATCATATATTATAATTATATCGTATATATTATCATGTCTTGATAGTACGTCTTTTGTGGCTTGCTTGACTGGTTTTGTGAGAATTGCATTGGAAAGCATGCCCTTTGATGCGGAAATCATCGGAAATCTCGTGGTGCTTCCTCTTCCCGCTCGTCCTCTACTCCACTGAGGCCAACTGCATTTGGCAGTTTCCTGACTACGCCATCACAGGAGATCCCGTGTTCCATCCTGTGTTTCTGATGTCATCCACTTTTTGAGCCACCACTAGATGCCTCAGGTCAATGGCAGGGCATGGGGGGAAGGTCTTATTGTGTGACCTTGAAAGCCAGACCGATTGTCTAGCCTTTTGAGCAGTAATATGACATTTTAGCACTCCGTTTGCTGGAATCAGTGCCTATTTGCCGCGTTCGTTCTGCTATATATATATATATATGAGTCATATATATCATTATCCCGTCCTGTATTTTTTGGTATTTTTGGGGAATCCAATGGGAAGGGGCAAGCGAGAGCCGTGTTCCTTCCAACCCCTGGTGACGATTTACAGATGCGCACCAGTCCAAGCAGAGGCCTCAGCGGAGCTTCAAGCATTTTCGTTGATGCTGGGCAGAGCCGCCCAGATGGCTCCATTCTCGATGCCGAGGGGGGCCTTTGGAATGCGGAGTTTGGTGCAGGGAGTGCCTGGTCTTACCCTCTTGAGAACGTGGCATGGATGACGAAGTTCTTACTCCACATTGGCATGGATGGTGGATGATTACATACGAATTATATATTGAAAGAAAGCCGTCATATAATATGCATATGTAAGTATGATTTTGCACATGCATGTAACATTTTTGTGGGTCCTGCCCAAACTGACCGTGAAACAGTGCATAGTGAAGCTTTAAAAATGTCCCTTACTATTTTTATGCATGTATATTTGAGAGTGATGATTTTTTTGCAACGGTTACAGATGTTACCATGATATGTCCGTCTATATGCACTGTATATACGTAAAGATGTATGATTTTCAGCTGGGGATATTGCTTTGAACGGCTTGGCTTTCCATTTGCATGACTCTCAGCATGCTCCAAGCAATGGCCAGAGACTTCATTTGCAGCCTGCTTTGAGCTGCATTTTGCATAATGTCGGGCACTTTAGGAGTGGTACGGTATCTCCCTGATGGCTCTGTCAGCATGGTGGTGAAGGTGCCTGTTCGCTACACTACCTGTGCTGCCTTTGGTGGAGAGGACATTTGACCTCAGCTTGCTAGGGCTGGATTCAGGCTATGGCGGGGTACAAGACATGTATACATCCGAGTAGAGATTGTATGCTGCGGGGACTGGCGCACTCATCGGCAGGATATGCAAACCCTCTACATCACAGATGCTACTGCCGGGGATCCTGCAATGAAGATGGTGTGGGAATGAGGCGGGCAGAGTAATATGAGCAATATTCCTCCATTTTTCACCTGAGAGAGAATTCATTCGCCTTACAGTACAGTAGATGAATATTTTTTAAGTCTACTGTACGGCAAAAAAAGGCTTGGCGACTGGAATTACAGGCCTTGTCTGGAGCGTGAGGAAGTTATGTGAATGTATAGAAACTACTGTATATACTAGTATATACTATACACCGACGGCTGGTCAGTGCTTTTGAGAAATGATCACCCGAAAGGAACCCAATAGGCTGACCCTCTGATTTGCTTGCCATCATCATCCGTGCTGCCCAACCTGCATGAATTAGTTGCAGTGTGTGGAAGAGATTGCTGAACTTCAGCCAGCAAGATTCTCCATGACCCATGATGTTTTAATATAAATTGTGAACTCGCATCCCATCCGAGTCTCAACAATCCGTTGGCACACGCACTGCCTTGGGGCACTTTGGGAGTATGAAGCTATTTTGGGATTCTGTTGGGAAATTGAACAAGTGAACACTTGAATCCACATTCATCGAACGGTGGTAACTATGCTCCCTTTGTTCAGCTTGGTTGGAAGATGTGGCTGGAAAGTCACAGAATCACAATGAAAACAATGAACCGTTCATCAGTTCCTTGCACTGCAAGGTCTTTGCTCACCAGCGCCTCTCGGCACGCGGGATGATGTGTACGATACATCCCAGATTTTGTTTGCTGGCTCTTTTCGTGGCGGTCGTATTCGTATCGAAGAATTTCAATGTCTTTTCATCTCACTAATTCATCAGTGTCATGGTCATTCATGGTCCAGATTTCTTGAGAAGTTTATGTTGCTTTATGTTGCTTTCCCCTTAATTTCATTGCAAAATTGAGGCATGTCCAAGAAACGTAGGGAAGAGCTTCCGGAAGGCGCCAAGGGCTGACATGCCACACCAGGGCAAACATGCATGAAATGCATGATACCTCCTATATACAGTAGGTTTATGAGCAAAACATCACCGGTGTATCCGCTGTCATGATTGGCAACTGCCTTTGAAACATGCTGAATCATGCTGAGCCCTTTGGCTTAGTCGTTTGGGACTATTGGATGTAAAATCTGACGATCTAACCTTGATAGGCTATGCCGGAGGTGTGTTCAGTGTCCACCTACCCGTGAAAGGCCTTCCAGTCTCTCGGACAGGGATCCAGGATGGATGACAATTCTAAAGCCGATTTTCCCTTACACCATTTGCATTTATGACTTTAGGATTGCATATGGCTGGTTTGTACGCTTTCCACTTGTCGCTTTAGTGCCTGGCTGGAAGCCGAGGAACGGAAATTTGCCGGCAGGAAAAACAAGTGTGGTGCTGCCAAAACTGCCTTGCTTGTCTCATGGGGGTGGCACCGTTGCAAACATGCCATCTCATGCCACAAAGGGACAACCTTTCGCTCTACCCTCCCAAGGCTGATCTACAGATGCAACTAGTGGAGAGTGCTTGGTCTGCCTTGAGGCGGCATCTCCTAGAAATGCTGGGATGGATTAGATGCAGCTCTTGGATGCTTTGGATGTTTTTTGATTTCGACTTCTGGAAGCGAGTGACTACATAGAATCAGTTGCACATGTATGCACGCCGAAAAACATGGTTCTTTGGTCTCAACCGCCCATATCTGTGGAACATTTAGGCATAACAATTAGCTACTAGTAGGGTCCTGGTGACTATCAGTTTTCCCGAGCCGAGGCCAGGCGGAGTGTCGTTCACTCAGGAATTGTCTGAATTTTGGAGCAACGGAACAACACGGAAATCATGGAAATATATTGAAACATGCAGATGATATTCCGATGATAATTCTTGAGCGTTTATTCTTCTAACAGAGTTGAGGGAGGATGCTGTCCGATTTGGCGAGAGTCAGGCTGGTCTATTCGACATGCACCCTGAATTCTCTTGAGAATGAAGAGGCGCTTGCTCCATTGTAAGGGCAAGGCAATCATCCAAAAGTTGTTTTTGCGTGAGCATGATGAATCTGAATATGACATATAGTTCCAACTGTTTGAATCGCATCTACAGAAGCTCTCCACCCTTGTTTCTGCAGGTCTGTGACTATTTACTCCGAAAAGATGCCACGCTCCAATCTCAGAGGGGGCTCCATTCGTGTGACGGGGTTTTGTTTTAGGAACAGTAGGGAGAGATGGTTTTGCCATGTTTTTCCATGTTTTTTGCCTATGAACTAGCAAAAGATAGCAAAAGTGCTGGAGATTCACAAGCTTTTAAAGATGTACATAACTTGGAAGCATGATGGTCGGGTACCTGTCTACCTCTGACTTGACACATTCACACTCCACAACATCAAACAAGTAGATGATTAGATATATATATATATATATACACATGTTTATAGATTCTGATAATATCTGATAATGAGCAAATGAAGATTAAGTGAATAAATGCACAAGTAAGTTCAATCCTGTTTTCAGCGGCCATGTTAGATCATTTCGGGTGACCTGTCGCGTTCGAGCCAAGGCCGCTGCCCACCACAGACCTTGCAGGACTTGGGCCCAGTGAAGGGCCTACAGCACTGCGTGTCTGGAACCGAAGCCGGGAAGTTGGTGGCTGTGGATAGGTGAGGCCGGAAACTGGAACTTCTACTTCTATGAGTGCTAAGATTAGAAGATACTTAGCTGAACATGGATGCTTTGCTGCCGTCAAGCTGTTACACGCAATTAGTATAGATGTGAGTTTTGACCAGTTTTTGGTTTGTGCAGCTATCGGTTCAAGAATTCAGTTCTGTGGTCAACTGGGCATGGATGCGAATGCAGTCCAGCCTATACTGGCTGGAACGGCGATTTCCACAGAGCCTTGAATTCTACCATGTGGAAACTTGCGGGTGTAGAAGGTTAGACGTTGCAAGTGCCCGAAGATGACACAAACACACATACACAATATGCTTGAACTTTTACGGAAATAGTGCGACCTAGAATAGTTGCTGAGTATGTTCGATGTTTTGTTACAAGCTGTTTGGCTTGGCAACTTTGCTGCCGGTGATTAAATCCCAACACCTAAAGCTCATGCCTCGAACAGCAGTCTTCATGAGAAAAAGATTGAGCCATGGCCGCTGGCCATACAGCATTAATTTAGGGCGGGGACAAGATATGCTGAGAGATTATTCATGCAAGCAACAGATACACATATGGAGAGATGCCACCTGAGGGACCGGAGATTATCTGCAGCATTGTTCTTTTTCATGAGCAGGACCAGAGGATCACCCCATTCCACCACCAAACCTGCCAAGGATGATGCACCTCACAGCAAGGACGCCCCCTTGCTGCAGCCTGGAAGGTCCGTTCCTGTGCGGTTTGAGTGCTTGGTTGATAGTGGTTGCCTTCTGGTATATTGAGGCGCGTGCATAAGGATTTATTGATTCAATGTGATTCAATAGAATATGCTGATCAGATGCAGGCGAGCATGATAATAGATGCAGTATGGACACCACTTGGGCCTGAATTGCTATGACCCATTGCTTTTGGTGGACAGGGTAGGTTGAGGCTTGCATTGATTCGAATTATGCAAATTGCAAACGAATCATGGTCCCACTTTCATGCACCTTGGGCTGGTTTGATGCCAGGAAAGTGTCCGCTGAGGAGAGGGGTGGGGGTCTCGCATGGTCTTGTGTCAGAGCTTGTTTCATATAGTGTCTAGGCCTAGTCTTGCCCACAGTCATGCCAGAACGAACAGAGTGGACTGATTGTGCGATCTTTTCCCAATGAGCTTTTCTTCACTTTGTGCTGCTTGGTGTTGAGACTTGGCAGGAGTCCTCAACGAGGAGGCATGGCTTGGAAGGGGCCTTTCTGTTTCAGGAGCATTGATCAAAGCTTCAAGCATGATATCGGTAGATGCTGTGCCAATCTGTGCTAGACACGGGTGGTGCGGTTGCTGTGCTTCGTCCTCAGATCATTTTCCATGTCAGGGAGCTCAGCCTCACAGTGGTGACCTTCTATACTGAGGGACCTCCACAGGCGGGGTCGTTCTGCTTGTTTTACAGGGCTGAAGAAGTTGCAGTTTGTGTGGGTCTAAATGCACCTTGGTTCAATGAACTCAGAGGAAAACCTATTTGACAACGAATTGGATATCCCCACAAAAGCTCTTGTTGAAAGTTGAAGATGTTGGATTCTCATTGGTCACGAGTCAGAAGTGATTTTTGCGATGAGATACTTTGAAGAGCCAGAGGCGGCACATCACAGTAAACCGTTCGACCCCGACAATGCCGAAGTGAAGCAGAAATGTACCGTTTCGAGAGATAACCATGCCATATCAGCGAAAAAAAGAATAAAGATAAGGTGGGTCAGATCCAGCCAGCCACCAACCAGTGCCAGGATGAGTGTCTACCCTTGACAGATGCTGTGGAGGAATTGCGCCAACTTCTGAAGACGCACTGCGACTTGGTTGGTTCGGTGGAAAATAATCATGTTTGTGCTTCTTTCGTGGGAAAAAACACCAGAGAGAGTTTGTGGCAGGAATGAGGCTGAATGAGGGCATCTGTTGTCAGCCTATCGTCCATAGTTTCTGTTATTAACACAAGCAGTGTTGTGCACGGCCATGTGAGCATGTGAGTGCATCTATATACTTTATTTATCTTGATTTCACATACTTATCATTTCAGATGTTCCCAACCTTGTCACTTGATGTGGTTCAGAAGTCAGTCAGAAATGCAGTACACCTCCGGCTCTGTGTGACTCACATGGGTGATAAGTTGGGAATATGTAATAAGATGTAATAAGTGATAAGTGGTTCGAGCCCCAAAACGAAAGGATCACCTTTTCCATGTGGATCCCCAAGGCGGCGAGGTCCAATTGCTCAGCTACACGCCTCGCAGCCTTGCGGATGATGATTATTACAGGCGAGCAGCACAATGAACATGCACTTGTGATGGAAACAGCGAACTGATATACGCAAGTAGTTGGCTTTAGGCTTTAGACCGGTTGCAGTTGAAGTTGGCACGTCAAGGATGACTTTAGGAGTGCAGAACTTGCTCGTTAGAAGTGTACACTGTACACAATGTTTACTGTAAGCCTTAAATGTCTTGTACCATACCTTAACAAAAAGAAGAATAAAAGATGATGAAATGACA